>JAPFBL010000092.1:862500-1165000 GCA_026182355.1 Hermatobates lingyangjiaoensis
AGGGTGCCTAAAGAAGTGCAATTCGTTTAAAAAAAAAACATTTTACTATTCCGTCTCATAGGCATGATAAGAATTTAAATATTAGTATTTGATTATTTAGATCCTGTACATTCTCTCTCTCACTATCTCTCGCTATCTCTCTCTCTCTCTCTCTCTCTCTCTCTCTTTCTCTCTGTCTCTGTCTCTCTCTCTCACACACACACACACACACACACACATATATATATATATATATATATATATATATATATATATATATAAATGAAAAAAGACAACAAATAGAAGAAGCGAGAAAACTTACTGGATCAACAAATAGAAGAAGCGAGAAAACTTACTGGGTCAAGTATATATATATATACAACATACACATAAACAGCATAAATATAGTATTAAAAGAAAGGTAACATAGAATGCTTATTTCCCTTTATTAGAAGATTTGAACATTCTATTAACTGGAAACGAGGCAAAGTATTCATGAAAGTTCATAATTGAATGTAATATTTTAAAATATTGCTCCAAAAAATAATTTGATAACTTGATTAACAACAGCCTGGATAACTAAAAATGACATTTTGTATAGAAATTTGCTATACAAGTTCTCGCTTAACTATTTGCCTCTACTCTATGGAAACCAAGCACACTGGTACAGAAATGGTTAGAGACCAACAATCTTGCGCGCTTGGTTTCCCTCTTTTATCACTCCTGATGACGGTTCAAACCCAGAATTAGAAACTATAAGTGTGTGTTTTCAATTTCTTCATGTTTCTTTATCTACATTGAACTTTATTTGTCTGTTTGTAATAGTATTTTCATCGAAAAAGTATATCTATATAATAAATGATCAAATCAGAATATAAAATGGGAAAACAAGACTAAGATCTTTCAACCATAACAAGCATTCTTCGTCAGAGTCAAAAACCCAACTCTAACGAAGACCGCTTGTTACGGTTGAAAGATCTTAGTCTTGTTTTCCCATTTCATATTCTGGTTTGATAATTGATTGCTATTTCACGTGTTTATATGAAATCTTTTTATATTTAATGAATTATAGCTTAAATTAATTAATTAATATTAATTGTTTGACAGAGAGCGCTTGGGTGATGACGAGAGAAAGACTACCTTCTGGTACCATCCTTCAGAAAGCCTACGGTGTCTTAGACAAGAACAAGATTTCAAGGACATTCTTCGTCAAGTCAGACCAAGAAGCGTGCACAATTGGCGACGCTGAGCCTCCCAGCAAAAGAAAGTCTGCTCCAAAAGATGAAGAAGTAGCTGCAGACAAATGAACTGACTCCTCGCTTCCAGCCCTATTTATTGAACCTAGTGCCTCTAGCATGTCCCTCTTTTCTTTAATATACTACATTTACGGTTTTTGTCTTTCTCATTTTTCCTTCTTATGTTGAAGTTATCTAGGCTTTAAGGAAAAGAAGATCTACCAGCTACTACAGTTGTTTCTTATTATATCAAAACATAACATTTGAAGGACTACTATGACAAAAAAAAAACTAGAAATATGTATTTTTTGTTAAAATTTGTTCTTTATTAAGAAACATTTACGAAGAGGTAAGAATATTTTTGAAAAAACAAGTACTTATCTGAGGATATCTTCGTTAAAATTATCATCATTCTTAAACCTGTACATGGTTGAATGGTACGAGTATATGTGCTTATCTCTCTTTCTCTCTCTGTATCTCTCTCTCTCTCTCTCTCTCTCTCTTATATATATATATATATATATATATATATATATATAAACTTTGAAACAACAATAATGAATGTGAAAAAGACTAAGATCTTTCAACTGTAACAAGCGGTCTTCGTAAGAGTTAAATCCCAACTGCCTCATTTGGGATTTGATTCCGACGAAGACGGCTTGTTACTGTTGAAAGATCTTAGTTTTTTTTCTCATTTCTTATTGTGGTTTCATTGTTATTGCACGTGTTTATTGTAAAATCTTGTTACATATTTGTATTACATGTTTCAGAGTAAACACGTAAATGACAGTAAGAAATTTAGAAATTTGATTGAAATCTTGTAAAAATGATCTATTTTCATCAGAATATCACTAATACTGAAACAAGTGAAAGTGTGGTACTGCTTCTAGTGTGGTATTGGGAAAGGAGGGAGAGAAGAGAGGTATTTTAAAGAGGGTAAATTGAAAATTAATCTTCATTGTGTTGTATCACAAAGTGCCAATGTTCGGCCTATGTGTGTTCCCTTCTGAGATTGTCACTGCAATATAACCTTAAGTCCTAAAAATGTGACTTTTTATATATTAATACATTTTTAAATTTATTTGAACTAGTTAGTGGGATTTTTTTTTATACCAAAAACTTAACCGAAAAAAGCTACAAGGAAATGAGACTTCTCTTTAAATCCTATATGATTTAGGCTTTCCATATTGTTACCAGTAGCACATACAAAAGTATGACTGTTGTAATATGAATTAGTCATTCATTTTGTTTCCCATAACGTAGTCATATCACCCAGAACTTTACACAACCTGTGATTATAAACCTCTGACGTGTGAATGCGTTACATAAGACATGTGTTTACATGTTTGTTTTAACTAAATCGTTGGTTTCATCATTGCACTAAGTAAATACAAGATTTCTAGAAGATATTTAACATAAACCAAGGATTTGTTCATTCTCATTAGAAAGAAACATTCATTTCTTTAAAACACTGTTAAACATTGTTTAGTACAATTAGTTAACCCATTCCATCTTTTTAAGGGCGAACAATAAAATAATTATTATTTCGACAAGGTTTCATTTCGTTTAAAATTCTGGTGTATGTGTTTTGTCATTTCAGTATTGTAGAGTTTCTGAACTTTATTTTTTAAGTGAACAAGAATTTGTTAAAAATAAAGTAGGAAATAAAATAAATTTATTTTACATTACATTAATTATTATAATATATAAAAGCTTATCAATACATTTATAGATATGGTCATTAATATAAAAAAAATTTGGAAATTAAAAATTTGTTAACTGAAATATAGTTTTTAATGTCAACAATGGAATGATCTGCAAGAGACTGAAGCATTACGCAATGTTAAATTGAAAAAAAATTAACATAAAACAATTCAAATAAATGAATGCGAGTGAATTATTGGCGAGTGAATGTCAAAAAACAATGGACAAACAGTTGATTTTACACTTTTGCAGTTTTTTAAAATATTCCAGGCTTATGTGACATTACAGAAGAACATTTTTTGAATAGAAGTTGCACTCAATGAAATTTATAACTGGCTATGTGTTTTTAGAATTTCTCGTTATTTTTTATAAATAATTTAATCTGACTATGGTGATATCGATGTTGTGTCCTTTAGGCTTAAGAGTGTACTTAAAAGCAAAGTTACATGTAAATCAATCTGAAAAGTTAAACAAACATAGAAAAATTAAAAACGCACACTTACAGTTTCTAATTTCTGGTCTGAACCGTCTTCAGGAGATAAGAGAGGAAAACCAAGCGCACTGGTACAGAGCCAGTTGGAAACCAACAATGTGCTATACTCGCACACGGTTACAGAGAATAAGGTAGACAAGAATCAATTTATAATCAAATTAGGAAATAAGAAAAAAAAATGAACAAATAAAAGATAAACTGAGGGATGAACAGAGGAAATGGTACATAAATACAAGTTACGGACTAAGCTTTAGTAAAAAAGTAGAATATAACATAATTTTTTTTTATCTTTTATCTTCTCTTATCTGTCCTGAAGACAGTTCAAACCTAAAATTAGAGACTGTAAGTAATGTTTTTAATTCCTCTGCATTAAACTTTATTTGTCCGTCTTGGATCTTGTTTTCAGCAAAAATGTATCTATGTATAATATCATCAAGAAAACTATCCACAAACTGTAAGTGTTCATTCGAACTAGACAGTTGTGTTGAAATCCATGGACTATTTTTGTTGTAAAATAATCTCTAATATAATACTTAGTTTTTTTTTTAAAAAATTTTATACTTCCGTCCATGAGAAAAGTTTTAAAAAAAAAACTGAAACATTGGTAATGAGAGTTTAATTTGAACTTGAAGAACTGACTGAGTCCTGATAAAGTTTAATTTTGTTTCTATTTCACGGTTGATACTTTCATCAATAAACATATACAGGTGTATGATGGCAGCGAGTCTTCTCTCAAACATAAAGTGTCAGTGTTAGCTGTAGCTTCTACATTGACTACTTTTTTACTGAGGTTCTCTGCTCTTCTAACTAGTTTACGATGGGTAGTAGATAGTTACCAAAGAAGTACAGGTCAAGTCATAATGATAGATGATGAGGTAATACACTAACCCTGTTAGGATAGTTCTTACCTGTTGATGGCTAGTGTATCCGAAAAGTAGTTGTTCTTTTTAATTTTAAGTGCGTAATTTGTTAACTATAGTTATAGTGTTTCTTTTAATAGCGTTAGTTATAACGACATGAAAGTGGTTTAAACAGAGTCATAACAAAGTAACTGTCAGTTTTGAAAGATTATTATATTGAATAGAACAATGGTATAACAGGCAATAGACTGCTTTCAGAAACTATTTGTCATTTGCTTCTGGTTGGCCCAAATGACTGACTTTTGCGGACCAATCAGAGCGCATGGTTTGGATTCTCTACCTTGATCCACTAGGGCTTTCAAGTTCAATATAGGTTACAGTATGATTTTGATCTCTGTGTTTGGGCACTGTGGTATAAAAGACAACTATTAAGTCATAATTGATAAAAATAAGTTAGCTAAATAATTTGATTGAAGATGAATTTTATAATACGTTTGCTTACAGTAAATTTGTGAAGACCACTCCAGATCTGGGTTCATCTTAAGATATTTTTCCCTTTTTCCATTTCTGTTTTCAATAATTGCAGACTTAATTGTATCTCCTATATATAATCTGGTTTCTTACTTTTAAAATCATATTCAGCATGAGATCAGAAAACCAGTAAATACAAAGATACGGTTGTTTTATCTATGACTTACTAAATACATTATTGGGACCAGTATTACAAAATAAATATATATTTCAATACATTAATTTCACAAGTCATTAATTTTTAAGTTTGCAAGGGTTGAGAACTGATAAAAAGAACAATTAAATTAATTAGCAAGAGTCTTAGTCAGTGTTTAGTCACCCTCAAGGTTTTACCACCTGACTCTCACTGATATCTTTTCTTTATCACAAATCGCATAACATTTAATGCTCACATTATTTATCTTTTAGCTTATTACTATGCAAAATTTATGACTTTATTGCGAAATTTTTACATATACTATCAAGATTTGTGAAATATTCATCATGTTAGACAAAGTAATTGCAAATTGATTGAAACTAATTTGGTAACTATCATCAGCTAATCTTAAAGAGAGTATCGACACAGGAGTACTTCTTCAGAGGTCTCTTTTACTCCTTTAAACTTTTAATCTACAGATTACTAGCAGACCCTCAATCTTGCCCTAACCTTCTTCAATAAACTGTTTCCCCTTGACATTCTAACATGATAGCTTCTTTGTTAAACGTTAATACAACAATGGATTTCATTCAACTACTGACTTATATCTTAAAATGAACCCTAACATCTCAATAAAAGTCCTTGAAAATTAATTCATTATTTCATTTTTATTAAATATTCTAAATATCAGCTTTCCAACATTCTTGTTTCAATTTCAATTTCAGAATCGTCTAAGATAGAGAATACCATTCATCTCCTTCAATTACTATTAAAGGCAGGGAGCCAGGTTAGACCAGTGGTTAACGCACTCGCCTCTGAAAACTGATAGGACCGGAGTTCGATCCCCACCTGGCCCTCGATTTATTTACGCGAGAGGTGAATAAATTTGAGCATGTCGTCGCTCACAGAAGGACACATTAAATCGTCGGCCCTAAGCCTTTATGATGTTAGGTACTCGTTAAAGATCCCTACTCTAAATACATATAGAATCAATCATCATTGTGTGGTATCACAAAGGGCCAATGCTCGGCCTAAGTATGTTCCCTTGTGAAACTGCCACTGCAACCTAATCTAACCTAATATTAAAGGCAATGAAAAACTCTTTCAATTTTTTTAAATTCTACTAAGTACGAAATTAATTTTGCACTTTTTTAAATGTTCACAAACAATAACATTTTTTCAATCATTCAGCCAATAACTGTCCTTCTCTTGTGCCAGTCTCCTGAGTATTACAGGTGAGCAGGTGGCCAGGGCTTCCCTTTTCTAGATTACATAGAGTACATAGGCAGTGTCAGTAATGCCTAATCTGTATATGTGGTTCTGGAGGTAGTCATGGTCTGTAGCCATACTGAAATATCGAAGTAAGATGTAGAGGTTAACTATTGATTAACTATTGGTTCCCACCTTTTTCTAACGCTGCTGCCATACAGGAGTCGCTAACGGCTTGTTTAATGGTGATCGAAATCGGATTGGAAATTACAGTATACAGTAAACAACAGTATTACAGTATACAACAGAGGAGGAGTAGGCTGGGATAGCATCACTTTTCATCATCTTATATATTGCTGTACCCAGAAACCCACTGAGAAAATTTCTGTATCCATTTGTAGTTTGAGCAACCTAACCAGGCAAGATCAGACACATTTTCGCATTCATAGGTTTTCGGGAAGGCAATAGCCTGCATTATAAGGTTTCCTGATTTCAATATCTTTGGTCATATTGATTGAAGAAAGTTTATTGACCATACTTTTGGTAGATGGTCAGCTCAGAATCGTTGCCCAAATGGACAGGTCTGAAAAGTAAAAAAAGGAGGGAGACGGAAGCATTTGGAGCTGCTGAATGTAAAACAACTACCCTTTTAGTTCTTAATAACAAGATTGGAATATTTTCTAAAGGAAGAATGTTCGTTTCATAACTACACAGACTTATTTTTAGATTTTCAACAATTGTTGAATTTTTTTAAACTAGAAACCCAATCTTTACTATAACAATTATTGCTTCCGTAAATGAATAAAAATGACTTTAAACAAATTTTAAAACCTAACTTCTTCCTGATGAAGCCCATAACATAGCAATTCTTCTCTTGTTAGGTAAATTTCGAAAGTTGAATCAAATTAATCAAACATTTGGAAATATATTTCGAAATGTCAGCTTTCACTTAAGATATTTTTCTAGTCTTGTTGGTTGCATAGACTTAATTCAACAAGTTTTGTCAAGGACCAGTTTAGACTCAGCAAGCTCCTTTGATACCTGCCAAATTTTGAATAAAAAAAAACAAACAAGCTAGAAAGTAACTTGGAGTTTTATTAGGGTGTGTTTCTTAAATTGAAAGTGTTATGACTATAACAACTCACTTCTGTATTTCGACAATCCTCGCCATCAGGAGGCAAAATATCCCGTGAGAGGAAGGAGGTAATATTACATATAACCAATTAAATGAAACGATTTCACAAACTACAAATAAACTAGAACCACAGAAAGAAGACTCATAAAGCAATCACAGAAACTCACTTCTAGTCGTCACCTGTCTGCCGAGTGATTCACTTCTATCTTCCTGATGACGAAAACTTCTAACAAATCTTTAGATTACTCACAAATCATGTAGGATTCGTCCAGATTGTACTAGGAATCTCCCAGCTTACTCAATCTTCAATATTCAAGAAAACAAGTTTAATCGACTTCAATCCCTTCAACACATTCTAACTTCCTTATACGAGTACTTCCTATTTTGAAACTCTAAATTTAGCTGTAAAATAGTTACTTAACAAAAAACTGAAGTGAAATATTATAGTATTTAAAATCAAATAATAAATACATTATACGTGCTTTTAAAATAAAGGAAAGAAAAAAAGAATACTAACACGGAAAATAATACGTTATAGAATTAGTGTAACAGATAACACATTACATTACAAGTATACCTAACAAATTACAATCCATGGAAAACAATTGAAATAAATTATATTATACGTCATAACGTATTTAATTTATATTATATTATAAACCATAACCGTAGCAGATCACGGTCAATAATTAATGGTAATGACCTCAGACAGAAGATCGGTAAAGTATTTAAGAATATCAGTCCCACAGTCCTCTGTTTTTTAAATATTTAAGTTGAATTTTTTATTTTTGATTAAGTTGTCAAAAGATGTGTTTGTATGCATTTGTATCATTCCCTGCAGTCTTGTTGCAGAATTGCCGATATAAGCAGAGATAATCGTCCGTTTAAATGAAAAATAACATTTCTATGTGATGAACTCATCGAATATACAATGCCATCCGAAAAAGCAGTCATTTCTTTAGAGAACTCCTATTATCAGAGAAAATGTTCGTCTTTATATATAAGAAAGAATCAGCCTCAAAACCTTTGTCTTGAATGAGTTTCTATTTTTTGCTCTAGGGAAAGGCCAGTTTGTTATCATGTTGAGGAATTTTCTCTAAAACCCAAGCTTGTCACTCAAAGCCTTCTCTATGGATTGCCATTGATGCACTGAATAACCTCTTATTTCTGGTAATGCCACACAAGACTTTTTCTCACTCATATAATTTATTAATATTACAATGAAAATAGTTTTTTACTACCAGCTGGCATCTATGTAGTCTTCATTGATTACTACTTTTGGCGATGCAACAGAAGGACTGTATCATTGCAATGACAGTATAACCTCGTAGTACGAGCAATTCGCTTTACGAGCAGCCATTTGTAAGAATTTTGTCTCCTCTGATGAGTAAAATTTCTTAGTACGAGCAACTGTCTTCATATGCCTAGATGGTCTCCGTTTTAAGTTTAGTAGATTAATAAAACATGATTATTTCTTGTATGCATTTTTATAATTCATAATACATGTACAGTATGGTTTTTTTTCTAATGAAACCTTTTCTGTATTAAAATAAACTTAAAAAGAGGCATTTCGGATATAGAACAGATTATTTATTTTCATACTATTTTTAATACGAATAATTGCTTCGTAATACGAGTGAACCGCAGTACGAACTGAGTCTGGGAAGGAATTAAACTCGTACTCTGAGGTTCTACTGTATTCTGTAATAATTCTGCTGAAAAATCAAATTATGAATCAAAGTACTCCCTACTAGCTACTGTCCTACCGTATTTGCTGATTCATACTCCTACAATGAGGTAACCTATTCTAGTGTTGCAACGGACATTGAGTCTTGTGGAATTATTTTGGTATTTATGTAGAGAGAGATCAGTTCCCATATACACCCAGTAATGTTGCCGAAAAACTTTATGCGTATTGCATCACGTTTCCTTAATGTCCTGCAGAACTCTTATCGAAATTTAATGTAGCTCCCTTAGATTATTTTTCGATACAGTAATCCCTCCTACTTCGCGGCTTCGCTGCATCGCGGATTTCCAAAAATAAATGAATTTTTTTATCACAGCTATTATATTTCCTATTAATACATAAATATCTTTTACAGATTTGTTTTGCGTTTATAATAGTAAAATATTTTCTATGCACTTTTTTATTTGCTTTTAATACATAAAGTGATTCTACAGATTGTTTTTGTATTAAAAAAGCTTTGAGAGTATATAAAAATACCAAAATATACACTTGAGTATTGTATATACACTGAACTATAACAATATTTCACAATAAACATTTGAAACAACAATCATCGCTCAAACCACCATAAGAAATGAGAAAAAAGACTAAGATCTTTCAACCGTAACAAGCAGTCTTCGTCAGAGTTAAATCCAACTGAAGCAAAGATGTAGAATGATCATCTAAATCTTTGGTTTCAGTTGGGATTTTACTTTGACGAACACCGCTTTTTACGGTTGAAAGATCTTAATCTTTTTGCTCATTTCTTATTGTTTAGATGTTGATACAATGTACTATACAAGTATGCTGCAGTTACCAGTACACGTCCATGTACTTATATATATAGTAATTGCGTATGTTTTGAAAGCAGTTTTTAGTGTTTTGAAGCGTTAAACTATAGTTCATACTTCAAAAAAATCTAGTTTCTATTTCGTGGGTGCGTCTGGAACATAACCCCCACGAAGTAGGAGGGATTACTGTATTCTTCAAGACTGCTTCGACGATGAAGCACAGTCTTGCTTATTTTGACGGCAGATTTCAGTTGCAAGACACATACATTGTGATGGCACTCAGCTGGCTGCAAGTGAACACGACCGATGTAGGTCATGCTCCAGCCTGCTGACCACCTCTCTTCTTGCGCCTCTCCTCTCGCTGCCCTGCTAATTACAAGCAGGTTTGTTTCTCTCTTGGCGCCACACGCCCACAATTAATCGCCACTAGATAGAAAGCTTACTCAAGCTTTCTCCACAACTTTTACCCATCTTGTCCCTTACACACATATGTCAATGCCATCATCACCGTACTCCTAATCATTTAAACTCCATCAGTCACCACCTTTACAAATTATCCATCCCACAACTATATTACTCGTAGGCCTCGTGCTATAAATACATTAATGTGACCTTGCCAACAATTCTTATATACATATTTATATATAACGCTATCAGTGCTGATTTATTCATTAAAAACCACGTGTTTTTATTCTGATTTATTTTCATACTAATTTTAATGTGATAAATTGCTTCGTAATACAAGCTGGGTGTAAGAAAGAAAACCCGTACAGCAAGGTTCTACTGTATTCTGTAATAATCTACTGAAAAATCATATTATGACTTTACGACGATATATAAACACATATTTGTTTATAAAAACAAATAAGAAATAAAGTAGTGGTTCACAAGCAATGTAAAACACACAAATTAAATACAGCTTAATCAACAAATTGAGACTGATATTCTGTTATATATAAACAGCTAGTTTATTTAAATTTTTTTGCTGTGCATTTTTGATCATTCTTACCCATGTATAAACTTTCAAGTTGGGAAAACAATCTAGAACGGACAGTAATAGATTAAAATTAGTAAAGTAATAGTTGGTTTCATACCGTTGCTGCATCGAGCGTTTGTCTTCCTTCTCTCTCCTGAAACATGTTAAAACAGAAAATTAGAGACCGGTATATATTTTTACACATTATCTATATAGCTTTTATATAGGTTATTGATATAGTTTTAACATTTTATATATATATAAACTAGAATGTTAAAAAGAACACACAGAAAACAAATCACAGAACCCACTACAATATTTCAATGACCTCGTCATCAGGAAGATAGATCTGAATCGCTCCGGAGACACGTAACGACTCATTAATAACTCGGTATATATATATGAATAATAAATAATCAAAATAACACTTGATGTAATAGATGGATTAATTTACAACAATGAAACTAATTTGGAAACAATGCTCTAAGGCCTTTCGTCAACACATCGTTGGAGAGCAAGTGAACTAAAAAATAATAAATACTTGTTAACTTGGTTGATTGAAGTTTCTAGAATTGTTCGTAACCCTGAATGTGTTTAATGATGAAGAAGTCTTCATCTGTTTAATTATTCCGCTAATCAAAACTTCAACGATTCTAGAAACTTCAATCAACCAGGTTAACAAGTATTTATTATTTTTTAGTTCACTTGCTCTCTGACGATGTGTTGACAAAAGGCCTTAGAGCAAATTAGTTTCCAAATTAGTTTAGTTGTGGTAAATTAATCCATATATATATATATATTATGACCAGCGTTGATGTCTTACCGATTTTATACTAAATTTATATATATATATATATATATATATATACACTTTATATATATATATATATATATATATATATATATATATATATATAACTTTACGTAACCCGTTGGGTTGCTTGCCGTTGCGTCTACAACCTGCTTAGTCTCCCTTTCTCTTTTCTCCTGAAGACAGATAAATATTGTTCAATTTAGATGAAGAAATATAGAGAAATTAAAAACACACACTAACAGTCTCTAATATTCAGTTTAAAGAATCATCAGGAGAGATAAGAGAGGGAAACCAAGCGCACTGGTCTCCAACCATCTATGTACCAGTGCACTTGGTTTCTCTCTCTTATCTCTCCTGAAGACACTTACAAAACGAAAATCAGAGACTAGAAGTGTGTGCTTTTAATTTCTCTATGTTTTTTTTATCTACATTGAACTTTAATATATACGTCAATTAATGTTCAAACCACAATAAGAAATGGGAAAAAAGGCTAAGACCTATCAACCATTATAAGCGGTCCTCGTCAGAGTCAAAACTAAACTCTTTGATTGCTTTTGATATTTAGTTCAGTATTTTCCCCCTATTTCATATTGTGATTTGATGATTGATTGCTATTTCACGTATTTATGTGAATGCTGATGTAAATAGGGTTTTCCTCACAAAAAAGCCTTGATAATGCCAAACAACCTTTGGCGAAACGTCGGCAGATATTAACTAGCGGAATTTTTTATTGACCAAAATCCTCGAGAACCCTTGCTCTGAATCTATATAAATATATATATATTACAAGAAATGTGCAAACATTCTGAATTGTAATTAATGTTGTATTTTTTGACTTAAGTAGATCATATTAATGAGCACTTTGAAAATAAAGTCAAAAGATGTTTTTACTAAGAATTCTATGTATTCTTTTATGGTAAACATCTCGAAGCTAGAAAAATCACTCACCACTATCACAGTATAAATAGACGGAAGTACACTCGAAACTTGGTATTACATGCAGGAAATAGATGTCGTTGGTTTAATTGGGTTGAAAATATAACAGAACACCTGTATCTTTCTCAGATAAGATTGAAATATTCAAAAATGTAAAACACCTGTTGATTAGTCAGAACTCTGTATAAATTCATGAAATTATCAAAATAAATTAGTCATTTTATTAATACTGGAATGAATATTGCATACGCTAAAAGAAGAAATGCCTTCTTCTATCCTATGTTAATGATAAAAGCAAAAAAGAACTACAAAGAAAAATAAATAACAAGCATGTAGATAGTAAAAAGTATTTCATAGCACATTATGCAATTAATCATTAAAATAAATAAATACATATATATATATATATATC
This sequence comes from Hermatobates lingyangjiaoensis, assembly GCA_026182355.1. NCBI lineage: Eukaryota > Metazoa > Arthropoda > Insecta > Hemiptera > Hermatobatidae > Hermatobates > Hermatobates lingyangjiaoensis. The sequence goes on from JAPFBL010000092.1 coordinate 875,438, forward strand.
AATGATCAAACCACAATAAGAAATGGGAAAACAAGACTAAGATCTTTCAACCGTAACAAGCGGTCTTCGTCAGAGTCAAAAACCGAACTGAAAAAATTTGAACATTGTTATACATATATATATTCAATGAGTATTTTAGGGTCCAAGTTTTCAAACAACTCTCCATTAATGAAACCCAGACCACTTTAAGGGCTTTTGAGGAAGTCTTCACTTAGTTATTGGGTGTTAGAAAATCCTCAGTCTGAACTTAATGAGATGACTTCCTCTATTCAATTTTTTATTTTATTGTGCGTTTTTTTAACTCATTTCTTAACTTTCTCTAAAAAATCGTTTTTTTTTTTCTTTGTTTTCACACCTTAGAGTTTAGTTTTTTACTTGATTTTGTCTGCTGTATTTTTACTATTTTTTACTTCAACCTTATTTTTACTTAACTATAATTTAATTTTGAATTTATGATTTTATCCCCCCTTTTCTCATCTTTCGTTTCTATCCTTCTTCACTTAAATATCGATTTTATTATTTCATTTACTCTCAGTTTAAACTGGTCCACGATGGTAAGATGGCTGCACTGCGTGTCAGTCTGCACCGGTCGGTGCGGCAAGACAGCCGAAGGAACGGCCAGACTGCCAAAATGATCGAGAACCGTGAGTGTTAGTCTCTTTTTTTGTTTTCTAGTTGTAACTTTAATTATATATATAGTCACTGCTCTGCCTCCCTATTGTCTATTAATGATGATGAATGTGATGAATGAATGATTTATGTTAGTGTTTATCTTTGTGTTGTTTTCGTTATAATTTTTGTCTAAAGTCCTATGAACCGTCTCATTTGATTTTATACGTACATAATTAAATTTCTAACAGAAAAATACAAAAATAATCACTCAGTTTCTCGATTATTTCATTTTGACGCCTACTCCAACAAAAAAGGTAAAACACACGAGGACAAAGAAATGAAAGGTTCAAAGACCATTTGATGTGACCCTCAGGGTCTCCAACAATATGATCATTAAAAGGTGAAAATGAACAATAATAACAATATTCGTAAATAAGTAAAAAGAGGAGAAAGTAATTATAAATTAAATAAAAGATGTGAGAATGGAAGTGAAAAATTAGAATACGAAAACCAAATTATTTTTTCACATTGCAAATAATAAATAAATTTCATTAGTAGTACTATAAAATATATTACTGCAAAGGAAAAATACTTTAGAGTAATAACAATTATGAATAAAATTGTTATTTTGTTAATTGAGTACAGGGGCGTGTCGAGCACCCAACAACCAAGTTAAGCCAACAGTAGCTCATAAAGGAGTGCGGGTGTCTTCAGTGGGCAACTGTCTTAGTATTTAGCTTCTAAACCGTTCATATTAGGGTGACAAGCATCAAGAGTTTATTGCGTTGATAAACAGATGACCTATGACTATTCATACCTCAGGCCCAAATCAAAAATGAGTCACATCTAGGTCAGATCAAACGATATACGCAGTTATTGAACAAACAGGAACTGGCACATTTAGGGTAATTAAAGTTGGCAGGTGGTGAAGTAAAAGGACGGTTAGGGTTGATGATAGACAAATAAATTAGGCCTTCCACACATCTTAGTATCAAAAGATGAAAACATTGAAAGACATTGAACATTTTGCGGAATAAAATGATTCCTCGATTAAGAGGCCTCATAAAGGTTATATGGGAAGAGTTTTTGAAAAAGTTGGAAGTGATTGAGAAAAATAGAGGACACGAAGAGGTTTTTTAACAACTGTATATAAAATTTATGGATTTTAGGAAGAAATTAGTGGTGAAGAATGATTTTAAATAGGCCGTGATGTGTGGTCGGTTTTAGCGGAGATAATACGTTTGTTAATAAGTAGTTCAAAAAAGCCACGTTCAAGAAATTTAAGTTGAAGACTATTAATTTATGATTTTTGTCTTGAAACTTCTTGAAAATTTTCAAGAGAAATAATAAAAGAGAACAGGAGAAGGATTTCATGATATGAGTTGGGTGGTAACTACTGATGTGGAGGTATTATTGGGGTGAAGGTTGAAATAGCTATGATCAAGGGTCAGTGGATTAAGGGAATAAAATATGTTCAAGGAATCAATAAAAGAAGATATTTCGGACACACGATAGAATCCTGATCACGAACCTATAACACGCGTGTCAGTGCTTATTTTATATTATAAAACTTACAGAAGTATGGAATTTTAAAATAAAAATCTATTACATGAAAGGTTTCAAAGAAATAAGGTTAGGTATCAAAACTTTAACACAATTATCAGTATAAGCATGAACTCTGCACCAACACAACAATGCCAAACAAAAAACTAATTTATACTAAACATTGACAAAATCACGCTAATAGATACACACAATTAAAATATAATTAACTTAAAACAACTTTATAAGTACTACTTAGCTTAACTAAGTTCATAGTCTTCTATATTAGCGGTTCTTGTCAATGTGGGTCATGGTTGAAATACCAATCTACCGTAATAGCAAACTAGTCAGCAAAGTAAAATTCATTAACCATTACGTCAATGATTTGATTTCATTATTTGAAGAAGGATAAACACAACAGTATTACAGATCTTTATTCATATAACAATTGTTTTACATTTACATGTAAAACAGAAAAAAATGGCATTCTTTTCTTGATTATATCTTATAAGAGGGGAAAATGGTAAAATTTGAACCGATTGATATACAAAGGCTACCAGAGCTGGAGGAATTCTTATTTACTAATCTTCTATTTCTACAGATCAAAAACTGAATTGAGTTGAAAACTTAATGGAAATAGTAACTAAATAGAGCAGACCATGCTTTTTTAAGAAAATGGTCAATTTGACAAAATTTTTTAGTCTAGAGTATATTAGTTTTAGTCATGTTTAAGAACATATTCATTATTAACATATATTAACATATTCATTTTATAGTTTGCAAGAGAGTAAATCATAAAAGTGTAACTACCTAAGCAATTTAACTGAACGTTTCTGGTTTAAATACTTCAGATAAGAACAAGGTCCATCCAATAAACATATAATGATGTGAAAGTGCTAGATAAGAAGTTTTGTAAATTTCCATTTGTTCAAGGTCTGTCGGAAATGAATAAAAAAGTCTTCAAAATAAAATTACACAAAATAACTGTTGCCTTTCGTAATAAAAGAAAAGTAAGAACTTTGTTTTCAAAACTAAAAGAGAATATTTCAAAATAATTACGAAGAAAACTTATATAAACAATTAACTGTAAAGACTGTGAAAGAGTTTTTTCTTAGAAAAAAATAGCTGTGTACTATGTTGTATAACTATAAAAAATAATTTATAATATATTAATTAATAACAAGTATAGTAATAATATTAACATAGGTTCTAGACCACTGATTCTTAAAGTTCAAAAATGGGTTTCTAGAGGATTTTTGATCTAAAGAAATAAAGCTATCTGATATGATGCTGATAGATAAAGTATGGAATGTAAAAAGTTTTTCCTCAAAAATAAGCCTTGAAAATGCCAAACAACTTTTGGCGAAACGTCGGGGATAAACATGAATGTTATTTCTTTAGACCAAAATTCTCAAGAAACTCATCTTTGAACTGTAATAATAATAAAATGTATAAGTGTAAGTCGTATAAGGGCGAATAAGATTAACGCTATTGCATTCGTTTCACTGTAGCATCAATGGAGACTATAATTTTGATTTTTAATAAACCATGAATTATAGCTAAAAAAAAAGATGACCAAAGAAAAAAAACATCATAAATTTCATCATTACAAAGAAACAGCTAGTTTAATTAAGGTTTTAAATTATTTAAACTAATTTAATTCATAAATTTAAATTTAATTTGTTTAATTAATTAATGTTTGTATCTGCTAGTACAGTTTTTTCAATGTTTAGACAAAAATTAACATTTTGGTTCGTATCATTGTTTTAGTGAAGCTTTTCTGTTTTGACTGATAATTTATTTAAAGTTTTCATTCCTAAACTTATTCATTTTAAAAACTGAAATGTATTAGTTTATTGTTTTTCATTTTCAAAATTTCATACTTATATAGGATTTGTCACTTTTAAATATAGGATATTTACATTGGTAACATCTTAAAGGTTGTAACTCTATAAAATCTTGGTGGTATCTTTTTGATATCTATATATTTGTTGATTGGTATATGATTTCGCAGGTTATCTTTTGTATTACAAGTCTATAAAATTTTTCTCTGGTATAAGTATAATAGTTGTGATTTTTCTGCATATATATATATATATAAAATAAAATGTTATCAGGACTCGGTCAGTTCTTCACTTCTCTCAGATTTTAATTTGAACCAGAAGAAGTGACTGAGTTCTGATAAAATTTTATTTTGTTTCTACTTCACGGTTGATACTTTAACAATATATATATACGAGGTGTGTAAATAAAGTAGTGAGACTGATTTTTTTTAAATTCTCTATTCAAATATAATTACAATGTGATATTGTCACCTTCAAAATAGTTCCCTTCGGAAGCCACACAGCGCTGGAGACGGTCCTTCCAATCATTGTAGCATTGCTGGAACTCGGATTCTGGAATGGCCTTCAGCTGGTCGGTTACAGCAGTTTGTATGTTTTGTAGTGTCCCGAAATGAGTTCCCTTGAGGTGATTTTTCAATCTCGGGAAGAGGAAAAAGTGATAAAGACTCAAGTCTGGTGAATAAGGAGGCTGAGGAGCAACAGGAATGTTTTTACTGACCAAAAACTCGTTTTCTTTTCGGAATTTTCGGAACCATTTTCGCACAAATTTTTCTCATCTCCAATTCATTGGTCAAAATGTGATGAACGGAGGTGTGATTCAAATTCAACTGTTCCCCGATCATTCTGACTGTCAAGCGTCGATCTGAACGCACAAGGTTCCGTACTCTGTTGACATTTTCATCGGTGTTTGCACTTGAAGGCCTTCCGCTTCGTGGTTCATCTTCAATCGACTCTCTTCCTTCTGAAAATTCCTTAAACCACCGAAAAACCTGTGCCCTTGATAAAACACGTTCTCCATAGGCCGGTTTCGGTTGCATTATGTCCAAGTCTGAAGCAAAATTTGATTGCACACCGCTGCTCAACTTTGAGGTCACTCATTTTTAAAACGCTCAAGAAAAAACCATTTCACGAAAACCAACGCTACGGACAAACAAATGACTGTGGCGAGTTCAGATTCATACTGGAGGCGCATCACACGTGCACCTGACGCTACTCAAGGCCACGCGTCTCCAGCGTTGCCAGATCGAAAGCGACGTTGCCAGTCTCACTACTTTATTTATACACCTCGTATATATATATATATATATATATATATATACCATGATAAACGAAAAACGGTCCGGCAGGACAGATAACACTTGAAATAAGCAGTGACACATAGACTGAAACACAACAAAAGACTCACTTTTCAATATTTCGACCGTAATGGCGGTCGTCCTCAGGAGAAGAAGTGAATTGACGGAGGGACGACAGACAACGTATATATTACTGCCTTTAGTAAAAGTTTTAATCAACGTAATAATTGTTTTTTAAATGTTCGTTCATCCTTACTCTAGATTTTTTTAATTTTCATCTTAACGAATTTACAGTCTAATGGCACCCAATCATATTAATCACCAACCAAAAATGAACAAACTGAAAAAAAGTACAGCTCGTTTAATCAAAATCGTGCTACCCAATTTCGACAAATTGCACACACAACAACACACGCACACAAACCTGCAAAATTTTGTTTAATTTTTATCTCGAATGTAATATTGTGTATGTAATACATATATGTAATGATATTAGCGATGCATGGAAGATAAGTAAACAAATTCCTCCTTGACAGGGCTACTGCCATTGAGGAAAACTAAACACACACACACACACACACACACACACACACACACACACACACACATACATACATACATACATACATACATACATATAAACACTCAATGATCAAACAACAATAAGAAAATGGAAAATAAGACTAAGACAGTTGGGTTTTTGACTCTGACGAAGACAGCTTGTTACGGTTGAAAGATCTTAGTCTTGTTTTCCCATTTTCTTATTGTGGTTTGATCATTGATTGTTATTTCACGTGTTTATGTGAAATCTTTTTATACACACTATACATGCAGTGACAAGACAGACCAATCTGCAAAACTTATTTTCCTAAACTCAGGATGCTTTAAAACAGGTATTTCCGTTAAAAGCAGGGTATGAAAATTTTGACCTGGATGCTATAATTGCATACCTCTATATTTCATATAAAGAATAAATGAATATAAAACTTAACTGATATACGATTAATGTGAATATCAATCAACTTTAAATTCAGCTATTCATCATTATTAATATAATTTAATTTATTAATCCTGAGTTTCATAATAAGTTTAGTTAACTCTAAGTTGAATGTAAATCACTCCATAATTTGATATTTATATTTCATTTTGCAAAAACATATGTTCTAATTAAATTGTAATAAATCTTTTTCAGAAAGTGAATCAATTAGTATATTGCTCTCAATTCAATAGTAAGGGCCAGTTTATCAACCCAAAACATAAAGAACAGTAACAGTGATAGTAATATATGACAGTTGCATGTCCTGCTGACTCTAAATGGCAATTAAAAGTGAGGCAAAGTGATCATAAATCACTTATACGAATACGCCAGTTTGAAAAAAACAAGAATGTCAAGGTTTGAAAGATAAGAAAGTGAAACACAAAGGTGAAATTAAACTGGTTTTCTCCACGTAATACTGGTTTGACATTAACGTAGAAATATACTGATATGAATGTTCGTAATAATTGTCTCATCTTACTTATTGATCAATTAAATTGTTACTTATATTGATCAATTAAAGTGTTTTTCAATTCTCTTGTGTATCTATTTAATTACATGTTTATCAATTGTTAAATTATGGTAATCGAGCTGCTTTTGCTGAACATTTATGTCCGCAAAACTCCAGCTCTCTATGCTGATGAGGTATATTGCGTTCTTTTTGTGAGCGTAAGAAAATGTATCAGTTGGCCATGAAAAGACAGTCCAAATAGGAAATATAACTAATGAAATCATTACAACTGGGTCAACATTTCAATATCGAGTTTTTAATAGAAATGCACATTTTGTAGTCTTCTGAGTCAAATAAAATAAGTTTGTGTGATTTAGTCTGGTTGTGAATGTGTGTATGTGCCTGTATCTGAGCAAAATATATCAAAAAAACTGATATTGTTAAAAACAACTAGTTCTATATTTCAGTTACCGTAGGCTCGGAGGTGGAGCCAAAAATGATCTACAATATTCATTACTTGTGCAATCTGTTATAGTGTGGCATTTACTCATATTGAGGAATTTCAAAGAATTACGTCTATACACAAAAAAAGTTTAATATGAAAACTATCAACGAATTTTCAATGCTAAGTGTTCTTAGTTTTAGGTTCTTAGGTGAGTTCCGCAGATCAACATCTCAAGAATGCAGATATAAACCTGAAGAAGAACACTATATGTTCGAAATGCGCTACAATTTTTCATATCAAACTTTTGGCGTGGATGCGTAATTTTTTGAAAATCCCAATACTCTGTAATATAATTGTACCTTCTTGAGGAGTTGCTTGATCTGAACAAAATTTATAAATATGTCTACAGGAGTTTATTTAAAATTGTAGAAATTCTGGCTTTTTAGTTGACATTTAATAACTTTATGATTTGATCCATTAAAAATTACCTCACAGGCTCAAAAAGTTTAGGAAACTTTCTATTTTTGAATAGGGATAAAATACGTTTTCAAAACTCTAATAAGTTGATACAAAAATCTGAAAAAAAGTTTATAAAATATAAAAAAAAGTAATAGTAAATACTATATCAATTGATTAAAATTATATTAGAAATGAAAAATTTCTGTTCTGAGAAAAGATAATCAAAGTTACCTCATATTTATCTAGATAGTGGCTGTCCTGAAGATAAATAAGATAAGATTTATTCTGATGCCTATTCAGCGTTTTTATGAACTCCTGATTATTTAGTTATCTTTAGTGAAATTTATAACTTTTAAAATGAATATTATTGGTACTGATAGTTTTATTCCAATTTTTATTTCCTCATCGATGTGTAGTCTACAAATTATTTTTATTTTCTGAAGGACTTTTAAACTATATATTTAGAAGGGAAATGGAAGGAAGTCAAGTAGCGTCTCACAGTAGTCTGTTAAAATGCATTTCATAAATATAACTTTTTTCTTAGGCTCATTTGAAATTGCATTAAGAATCAATGTTTGTTTTTAACATAAGCTGAGCTAAACTATGTGAACACCTACCTAGTTTACTCTCTTCTAATAAATTACATTAAACCTTTTACTTAATCAAATAGAGTAGGAGTGAGCAAACCATTCAGTACGGGAGTAATGTCTAAAACCTTCGTAATAGAATTTACGAGCAATTGAAATAAATTCAATTGAAATCACCTAATTCAATACTATACTATACTAAAAATTTAACAGTATCCCAAGATTTTGGCAAATTACTGAAGTATATCCCAAGATACCAAGTTCAGGATAAAAATCCCAAGCGATGGTAGCCCAGTTTAAAACTTTTAGAAGTTGTATGGTATGTTAATTAAAAGGTTAATATTTAAAATAATCAGTTAATGAAAAAAGATATGCTATCAATTAAGAACCTAAAGTTTAAAATCCTCGTAAAATATTTTTAAAAATAAATCCTAATTCAATAAAAATAAGTAGAAAAACAATTATAAAAAAATTACTTATATAATTGTTGTTATTTACTAGTTTGTTAAGAAAAGTGTCAGGTTTCTTGTACTGATAATTAAAACTGATCAATCTGTAAGAAATGATCTGTTCTTGAAAAATTGTCTTGAAATGTTATCATTGATAATGGAGGAATAATTCCCGCAGTTTTTATTTGCTAAAGGTTACTTTAAGAAAAGTAGTTGATAATGGACAAGTCTTATCTCTAAGGTATACCTGACATACTCAAGTAAAAGCCAATATATAATTTTGCGATATAATATGTACAATCCACAACTTCTTCTGGTGGCGTATACACCTTTTTTTTAAGTTTACAATCAATTATTGATTAAAAAGCACTAATCTGTAGTACGCTTAAAGTAGGCCACAGCGTACCATTACATGCCAAATGTGATCTATGGGTCGTGGTATGCCCATTTCTGAAACAAGGATATATAAACTAATAGTATATGTAGTATTAATCCAAGGAGACTAAACGGAATTTTCGTATTTTTGTGCTAAGTTTATTTATTAAATAATTTTTTATGACTGATACATTGCTTAACCAATTTAAGATCTGTAAAAGCTACTCTGATCACATTAGTACTTCTAACGATGTCATTCTGTACTTAACAAACATGTTGGAGAAGATAAGATTGAACCAGTTTTTACCCGTTTTTAGCAGTAACAGTGCGTTGGTGTTATTTAGAATATAAGGTTATAAAGTTGTGTATATTTCTATATAGGTTGTAAGTTTTTAGGCTGAGGATGGCCTCATAGTTGACATTAGTGTGAGGCAGTCATCATGGGGAATATTGCGTCCCCCAGATATCCCTGTAGACTTAGGGTGAGTTTAGTGTCGATTCTTCGTGGTCCCTGAAAAGGAAACCCCTCATACTTTGCCTGATGTCGGTCGTGGATGCTCGCCTCCGCGAGGTCCACCTTGGGCACATCGGGCGTGCTGTTGCTTCTGCCTCACTATCTGGTGTGAGAGAGGTTTCGACGCTCTCGATGTGGCTAAATGGCTGCACTTTAAAAAACATCAGTCTACGTTGCTTCACCTCATTCAATTAGCCGAAAAGTCAGGGTGCATGATTTGAATCAAAACAGGCCAAACAGTTGGCTGTTTTCTGTTGGAGTAAATAGCTTATCTTAATGTCTTTAAGGAACCAAAGTCGTATATTCACCTTCAAGTGTAATTGTTTCTCCCCAGACAAGAATTAAAAAATAATAATTTGCCGTCTTTCCGATTGTAAGGAACAAGCGCATCAGGTTGCATTTCCTCGATGCTATTATGAGATATATAATCCAGCCAAGGTTCTGTTTTAGACGCTTCCTGGCAATCTAAGAGCATTCAAGCAAACAGTAGAAGATGCTAATTAATGAGGAAGAAGTTTTGTTGGACTCGCGCATAATAATCAATTAAATCTACAACTGACATGACACAAAGTGTTTGGCCTTTAACAATGCAAATGACCTCGGTATAATTAACACGTTGTAACAATCCACCATACAATTCGCATAATGTATCATTACATATACCTTTATAAGCATCTAATTCAAAATACGAAAAAGACATCCATCAGAATATGTAAAAACTAATATTTGAATAACAGCCGGTCAGAATAGGTTATAAAAGAGTATAAAACATGAAAGATGCTTTAAGACTGCACGGCAAAGCCGAGTGTCAAAATGCTTTGATACTCCAATCTGAGAGCATATCTCTTACTTCATTATACCTTCTAATCTAATTATGATAACAAAAGAGTTTCAGAATATCTAACGTAGTCATTGTTCTGTTTTCTCCTATACTCCATGTTAATTATATATATATATATATATATATATATGATAAAACCACAATATGAAATGGGGAAAAAAGCCTAAGATCTTTCAACCGTAACAAGCGGTCTTCATCGGAGTCAAAAACTCAACTGGAAACAACGACGAAGACTCTGACGAAGACCGCTTGTTCCAGTTGAAAGATCTTAATCTTTTTTCCTCATTTCATATTGTGGTTTGATCGTTGATTGTAATTTCACATGTTTATGTGAAATCTTGTTTTATATATATATAAACCAATTAAAAAGAAGGCAGCACACAGATAGACAAAGGAATATATCACATCTATATTTATTTCGACCATCGTCGTCATCAGGAAGTAAAGAGTCCCGCAGGAAAACAAAGTCTGATTCCCAACTGATCAAATTTAGGGCTTCCTCAAATTTCTTAAAAGCTAGATGTTCTCAAATAAATTTTGATGGCAGATGTTTTAATTTGAGAGCATCTTAGTAAACCCATTTTTGGTTATTTGGGACTGCTAAATGCAAACCTGCAAACCAATTTAAAATCAAAGTTGTTAGAATTTTTTGTTTTGTCTTATTTTCATTTATCTATTTATTTGTTTATTATTAATTTAAAGTAATTTTGTTCCCATACTTGTATTTTTCTAACCTTAATTTAGTCTACTTTAACTTACTTCTTTGACCCTGTGAAATACTTCCAATGATTGTCCCAATAATTACTGCTTAATAGTTTAAATGTGTCAAACTTTAAAATTGAAAATATTTTGCACTGAAAAAATAAAAGTTATAAAATAATTTTAATAAAATGTCTTAGCATTGTGCATTAAAAAGACAACTAATAAAACTCCGACTTAGCATTTATGAATTTAAATGCATTCTTAACAAATGAAAGCGCGGAAAATTACAAGCAAAGAATTGATTGATTGTATTTCAAGCGGAACATCATTATAGTATCATTTCTTCTGATGACAATCTGGGTAAAATATAGTTAAATGATTTCTACTGAGGGTCCCTTTTTCACGCTTTCCTTTGCTAAGAATCTGTTATTATCCTGGCGGGCCATTTTCTAACTGTTTTCGTGTACATACATCTAACTAATGACATCTCACTAGTGAAATGTGATACATCGCAACTTTAAGATGTTAATATTTGTTGTTTGTTTTTCAGAACATATAAACAACTAGTATTTATGGTAGTTATTTTTTTAAGGTTCCAAGATGGATTTCTTGAGGATTTTTGGTCTAAGGAAATTACACTCCTACTGATATGTTAACGTTTCGCCAAAAATTGTTTGCCATTCTCAAGGCTAAAAGCAATTTATTGATGACATAATTGGTGAAAACAAATAGACCTACGGAATATCAAACAACAGAAAACAAAAACACAAAAAACCAAACCATAAAACACTAAATAAAGTAAAAAAGAAACCCACATAATGACCACAAAATTGTTGTTTTCTTCTTAATTTATTTGGTGTATTTTTTTTAATACTTATGTCGTTAATAAATTGTTTACCCTTGAAAATGCCAAACAATTTTTGGTGAAACGTCGTCTTATAAACAGGCGTGTAATTTCTTTACAGCAAAAATCCTGAAGAAACCCATATTTGAACTTAAATAATAAAAAATCACTGGTCGAGAAGCCACAACAATCTTTTTTTTTTATTTATATTTTTTTTATTTTTGGGTTAATCTGCAATATTTATAGACTCTAAATGGGAGGTTTTTAACATTATCTACTTGGATCAGGAGTCTACAGCAGCATAAACGAGGTCCATGAGTAAAAAATATTAATTTAGAAGTCCATAGTATGTAGAAAAGCATAGTATGCATGCAATATATATATATAATGGGAGACACTCGAGAAGGGCTTAGACGATGACGCCTCTTTCCTATTGATTATATTTTTTTAATTGATAGATGGTAGACACCTTTCAATACATTAATTTGAGATTATTTTAAAAAAAATTCTGTACACAAATTGATATTATTTTCTTAAATTTCAATCTTAATAAGCTTTTATGTTGTTTCTATTTCAAAAATCAAAGTTACAAATATTATGTTTTATAATAATAAAATATTATTTTTTTTCTTTTTTTTTCACTACTACGCTATTGTATACTTGTAGATTGGAGTGCCGAACTAAGTAAGAAGACTGACGATGACCAAGCCTCAGGTGACGTGCGCTGATGATTCACAGGAGGGGGTGACCTAGAACTCTTGCCCCGTTACAGTCAGTCAGTAGTGCTCAGACTCCCTTCAACTCTACACAAGGTATGCTTGCCATCTTACGTCTCTTCTGACGATCTTTCATAAGCAATTTACTTTATTAATACTCACATACTACAGTGAGTTTTGTACAAACCCAAATAAAACACAGGAAATTAAATAACTTTACTTTATATTCCAACAGGATATATTGTCCAAGGATGAACCAAAAGCACCAGGTTAAAAAAAAAATTAAATTTAAAACATATTTTCAAAAAATTATTCTCCCAGAAAATCTTTTTCTTCATTTTGTGTAAATTTTGCATCTATTATAACCTTTTGGTTTTGTATTTTTCTTAGAATTCACTACAAGTATATTTCTTTTTAATTTAGTTTCTATGAATTTTTCAAAAGCTGCCCTCCCTAAACTTGTAATTTTCATCACTTCTGATTGAATGGTAGCAAGAAAATTTATATTGATATATCTACAAAATTTATGTCTGCTTGGAAAAAAATTTCATAACAGTTTGTGAACACAATGGCAATCAAATTGACCACTTATTGTAAATAAGTTAGTTATTATTTTTCAAAAAGTTTCCTTAGTTCTTGATATCTTTTTCCTATATTATATTTTGGTTAATGATATATATTGCAAAAAAAATGAGAAATTATAAATTAATACTTATTACCAGGACCCAAAAGTGGGAATTTCAAAGTATGTGGCACCAATAATTTCCAATATATAAAAAAGAAGTTGCTAACATATTAATTAATTACAAATACAATCCATTTTTTTGAACACCCTATGTACAATAAAATAATATCAATCCTTAATATATAATTAAAATTTCAATCTATTATTTAAAAATCACAATTCTACTAATAAAGCTAAACCCAAGAAAATAACATTCGAAGACACTTTAATGAATCTCTCAAGTGAAGACGCATTTCTTCCGTTTATCTAAGTGTTATTAAAATAGAATACTTTTAATTTTAAAATAAATAGAAAGTACACCATAGAATACTTTTTCTTTACTCTAGAATTGTCTTCAGAATATATATGACTTCTTAACAAGAACTACCACTGATTGAAGACACCCCCATTTTTCAATTTTGTTCAGTTGTTTATACGTTAATTTTCATCCCAAATATACTCATTGATGATAAATGTAAACTATATTAAACGACTTGTTAATTAATACAATTTTCTCAACTTTATATTATATTTATCAAAGAAATCATCATAAAATAAAAAAAAGGAACTAACAGAATTGTAGCACTAACCTATAATAGTATTTATAAAATACAGCAGGTTAACCCCTGAAAAGAGTCTCAAGAGTTGTTAAAAAATAACATGTCAGATAAATTCACAGAAAGAACACATAAAAAAATCACAAAAACTCACTACTATTTTGGGACAGTCTCGTCAATAGGAAGAAAGATGGGAGGTCTTCGGTACGATTCGGTACAGTCGAAATATAGTAGTGAGTTTTTACGATCTCTTTCGTGAATGCTGTTTCTGTGAATTTAGTTTATTTCGTGAAATTGTTTTATTTAATTGCTTTTACATATATGAAGAGAAATTTAATATACAGTTTGTCATTTTAATTGTTTTTTTTAATCTTTCCAATTTTTTTTTTAAATATTTTTTGGGGACAGGTAAAAAAAATTCTTCAAATATCTATTGGGATAATTATTGTTTTTTATATTCACATATTACACAAACATATCAAACTACACATAAACTTATAGATTATTTGTTTAACAGGACATGGTCAAGGAATAAGTTTATGTATAGCTTGAAATATATTAGTGTAAAACTTTAATACAATAAACAAAAGTTATAGCAATAGAATGTCTGAAGAATTTTTGTAACTATTTCAGGAAAGCACTAAAAAAATGTTCAAATAATTGGAAAAATTAAAAAATAATTACAATTAATTAATGATGACTTATACATTATCATTTTTACCACTTGAAGTCAAGAAGGTCTGCTTGCAGCTATAATAAGTGTGAATATACAACTCAATTCATTTATAACTGAATATCTAATATAAATGAAATGATAAATCATTGATAAACACGTCTAAAGTACACAAAGGAATTAAGAAATGCAACTTAAATCTTTGAACCAAAACAAAAAAAAAAACCTTCTTTAAGTTACACTAAACTAACTGAGACTTATTTTTTTAATTTCTGTCTGTGAATTCATCTTTAATTTATATTGCTATATATATATAATTAAAAGAAACGGTCCAGTGGACTTTTTTAAATAAAATAAATTCAAAACGAAGGAAACACACAGAAAGACACAGACATAACTCACATCGATATTTCGACCATCGTCGTCATCAGGAGGTGTGAAGAGCAAAGAGTCCCCCAGGAAGGCAGGGCGGTGACTCAACTCTTCACACGGGCGGGACTCTTCCTCTTCACACCTCCTGATGACGACGATGGTCGAAATATCAATGTGAGTTATGTCTGTGTCTTTCTGTGTGTTTCCTCCGTTTTGAATTTATTTTATTTATTTATATATATATATCAATGATTAAACCACAATATGAAATGGGAAAAAAACTAAGATCTTTCAACTGTAACAAGCGGTCTTCATCAGAGTCAGTTGGGTTTTCGATTCTGACGAAGAGCGCTTTTTACGGTTCAAAGATCGTAGTCCTTTTTTCCCCATTTCATATTGTGGTTTGATCATTGATTGTTATTTCACGTGTTTATGTGAAATTTTGAATATATATATATATATATATATATCTCCCTCAAAATTCGAAAAAAACTATCCAAACTCGACGCAAATCAGCTCAAAGACGAAAAAAAGCAACACATAGAGAAAGAGACACACTTACAAACTAAAATTTTCGGATGATCCCTCTTCAGGAGAAAATTTGAATTTGTAAGTGTGTCTCTTTCTCTGTGAGTTGCTTTTCTTCTTTTTTGAGCTGATATATATATATATATATATATATATACTTATATGTAAGGTATATATATGAAAACTACAGAGGAGCTCTATACAAATACAAACACAAAAACTTGCAACAATATTCCCATCGTCATCAGGAGAGAGAAGTGAGTCCTGGCTTACCTTCCGACTGCCTCGATTCTTTCATTTTCCCAATAGCCAGTGATTTTGAAATATCGTTTTCAGTTTTGAGGTTTCCTTCCTTGGGTTTGTTTTTTCACCGTGAATACACTTTATTTAGTTCGTTTGAATTCTTTTCAATACTTTTTTTTAAATAAATAACTTCTACTTTCTGATGACGATGAGAGCCGAAATAATATAGAAGTTAGTTGTGTCAGTTCTTTCTGTTAAATGTGAAGAAACTCTGCGTTGACCTTTATTATTTTTGATTACTTTTATATGTCATTAGATATGTCATGGCTGTACCGGAAGTAGATGTGGCTCACTTGTCCTTCACTCAAAGATTAATATATATATTTCAAGTAGCTCACTTCATAAACAAGAAATAGTGGATCAACACACAAAGGCTTTTTTATTTCACGTCGTCGGATAGGCAGTAAAATTAGAAAAAAACAGATTAATTACCACAATAATACGTGATATGAAATTTAACTAACAAAAAAAAATGAATTTAAGGATCATCGGAGGACGAGTGAAATTAAATTGAAAATAAAGAATCAAATTACGTAACCTGTTTTTTTCTAATTTTACTGCCTATCCGACGACGTGTAATAAAAAAGCCTTTGTGTGTTGATCCACTATTTCTTGTTTATGAAGTGAGCTACTTGAAATATATATATTAATCTATATATATTAATCAACGTCCAAACCAAAATAAGAAATATAAAAAAAGACAACGATTTTTCAACCATAAGAAGTGGTCTTCGTCAGAGTCAAATCCCAGTTAGCCAAGAAGCCTCTTCCTAGGCTGCGTGCAAACTTAATTTGAATATAGTTTTTTGTAATAATAATAATAACGTAGGCAATTATAAAATTCCGTGAAAAAATTGCCATAAAATTTATACTGGTCAAACTTGTAAATCTTTAAAGACACTTGTAAAGCAACACCAATACAACGAAAGATATTAATGAAAAAAGTAGCACCTTATTCTTACATATAAATAATAAAAATAATCGCATTGTTTGGACCGGAGATAAATTTATTTTTGAGAAAAGAGAAAGTGTGACCAAGCACGTTGTAGACGCATCGGCTAGTAACGGCTAGTGTATTATATATATATATATATATATATATACGAAAAACTAACTCATTGGACTTTATTTTGACGTCCATTTTCATCAAAAAAGACTCCTTAATAGACCAGCAGTCAAATGATTTTGCATGCCACCATCATAACTAAGCAATCGAGTTCTTCTCGTAATAAAAATCCTGCTGTTAAATTATTTTAAAAATAAATAATTTTGTAGAAATTGTGAAATCTCTCAGTTGATTCAAAAGTGAATTTTTTACAGCTTATATTATAAATCTTTTCTGTGTGACGACATCGAAGGTCTCAAATTATCAAAAAAAAAAAGAAGTGTAAAAGCGCAAAATAGCTTTTACTATTTGTTTACATTTTGACATACATCTATTATATTGAAATTGCAGATTTCTGTTAAATCCTATTTTCTATTTCCCCATTTCTTTTATGCCTTTTATATTACTAATAAATGTTTGAATGTAATTGATTTAAACCTAAAATTTGTTTCTTTATAACAAAATTCCTTAGAAATCTTTTTAACGGTACTATTTAATTCAGATAAAATGAATATAATAAAATTTTGTTCCTCATTAGAGAAAATGAAGTTGTGAGAATTAAATAAACTGGAGTGCATTATGATTTTGATGTCTATTCAGCTTGGCTTTAATCTGGGAACGGAAAAATCATTTAGAGGAATCAAAAGCCATACAAAGCCATTTCCCACCTGATTCTTGTTCAGTGAAAATACTTTCCACTTCATCGCTTGTCAGCTTTCATTCCTTCAGTAAAAAAAAAAATTAATTAGATCTCAACTTTCATAGAAATAGCCTGAGAACCTAATTAGTGTTTTAGTTTGCTTCTCTTTTCGAAAAAATAATCTTAATTAACTACTTTATCATCGTCCCTTAGAGAGGACGTTGAGCCGTCGGTCCCAAGCCTGTACTATGTCAGGTACTACGTTCAACTATCTCTTCTCGAAATGCACTTGAGTTAGGCAAAATTTAGGACTCCCTATGTAGAATCTGTAGAATCACCGATCAAACAAAAAGCCGATAAACGGCTGACGTTATCACCCGCTAGGCGATCGGTTTAAACAATAAAAAAACTACTTTATCAAAGTGTGATAACGCAGTTTATTAGTTATATATATTAATCCAGAATTGATATTAAGGATAAAAAAAAATGATATCTCATTCTTTGAAAACATGTTTCTAGTAATTTATAGTATCTTCATTTTATAAACATATCCTCCTTCAAAAATTTGAATAAGTTGCTGACAATGATAGGACTAAACTAAAATGTAATTTAAGAATTATAACTAAATGTATAAAAAAAGTACCAAAAGTAAACAGTAATTTTTTTTAGTCGTATTTATTCTCAGACTAGAATAAAGACAATAGCAAATATGTATTGTTAGTTGATTTTAATTTCGTTTGCGTTTATCATAACTTACTCGCATTGAAAAAGTAAGTCTTACATATTCGCGTACTAAATAAGAAGTATGCTTAGAATAAAATCAAATTTGATATCAGTATCAAAAGCTGCAAAACGTAAAAGAAACTAAACAGTTCTAATGACAGTTAAGGACTGTACTAATTGTGATATTTTCAACTTTTCTATAATTTTTAATAGTATTTGAAACACCACGTTTCATCTCTGAATTTTTCCAAGATACCCGTCAAATATGGGCACGCCTTTTAGCATAATATAAAATATAGTATAATTTTAGTCTCTGTAATATCTCGAGGCAAACATTCTAACCAGTAACTAAAGACCTCTTCTTGTGTTTCCCCTCGACCAGGCGTCAGGATTTTCATCCTTAGTTTAAAACTCTTAGTTTTTCTTGGACATGCAATCATGGTTTATGTACAAATTATATCTGACAGAATTGGTCTAAAGTGCAGGCAGGTAGACTAGATAGTGCATCAGACATCCCATTAGACAGTATCTCCTGCCCTCCTGTAAATCACCACCGTCCACTGACTCACCTTTATCTCCCTCTCCTGCTACTCTCCTCTCACTCTTCCTTTCTTTTCAATCTTAAACTACCTTTGTTTTACCTAAACTCTACACTCTACCATAAAGTGATGGTAGAACTCCATCACTATAGTAAAAAACTCATGGCCTGCTTTCAAAAATATTCAGGAGTAAGTGTATTTTAGAATCATTATTGTATTCTAGAAGCTCATCATATATAATATATAATATGCATATTTATATATATATATTATATAATTATTTTAAATATTATATTATATTAGAATTATAATATATATATAGTTAAAAGTAGCAGCAGCTTCTGCTCTCACGATTTTTGAGCTGGTGGCCTCGATCTTGCAGGCGATTCTTCTATCTTGTGACCACATCAATTGTCCAAGGGACTTCAATTCATAAGAACTTTCGACCATAATTACGTTCATTGAATTTCTTTTAATGATTGCTACAGGTTGATACTACGACAAGTTACCCCAGAGAGTAAAACTGTCACTTTACGAGCATTCGAGGATGCACAAATCTGGTTCTTAATGCTCGTTGTAAACCAGGTCTAAACGTAAAAAGATAGGACTGTGTCAAATAGTTAGAGATTGTAACTTCTTTTTTTTTTTTTTATATTTTTTTCTTTTTTTTCATTTTTTTTTGTTTATCTTAGTTTCCAATTTTATTATTATTTTAATGTATATATTTTTTGTTATTATTTTATTTTTTATGATTTTGTATTATTATTTTTACATCTATTTATTTTGGCGTTTATTTTCTTTTATTTAAATTATTATCTATACATCTTTAGTTTTAACTTATAATTTATTCTAATCCTCTTCATTATTATCAGTTAAGTATTTAATATTTATATTCTCGGATTTTCTTTAGTTTCAGTTATTTTCTTTCCAATATTCTTCATTATTATTACTTTTTTATGTTTTTATTATTGTGTGTTACTGTTCTTTGATTGTATATTACATCGTATATTACTACAATGAACTCGTATCGTGTACAGTTTGGATCATCTTTTCATTTATTAAGTGTATATATATATAGTTCAATGTACATAAAGAAACGTAGAGAAATTAAAAACAAACACTTACAGTCTCTAATTTTCGGTTGACTGTAAGTGTGTGTTTTTAATTTCTCTACGTTTCTTTATGTACATGGAACTGTATTTGTCCGTTTCGGATCGTATTTTCATCAAAAGAGTATATATATAATATATATACACGAGTTCAAAATTCAAGAAGAGTAACACACAGAGTAAGGAAACACACTTACAGACTCAAATTTTTGGGTAATCCGTGTTCAGGAGAAAAGAGAAAGGGAGACCAAGCATGTTGTAGACGCCCGTCTACGGGACGTTGTAACCCGTTTATATATATATATATATATATATATATATATATATATATATATATTGTAATAAAATCAATTGACTTGATTGCACGTGCCTTTTTTTATGGAGATTTTTGAATCTTCTAGCTAATTGGTTTCTATATATATTATATATATATATGTATATATATATGACAAACCACAATAAGATATGGAAAGAAAAGACTAAGATCTTTCAACCGTAACAAGTGGTCTTCGTCAGAGTCAAAAACCCAACTAAAATTATTCAACCAAAACAACTAGTTTTCCTTCAGATTCTCACTCCTACTGTACATGTGAATATATTGCAGTATCTAATTTGTGGTTACACTGTCATTAAAAGAGAATTTATACCAAGCGCAGGTTTATTTGATCATTGATTGTTATTTCATGTGTTTATTGTTATATCTTGTTATATGATAATATACTCAAAATTCGAAAAAAACGATCCAAACTGGACGCAAATCAGCTGAAAAACGAAGAAAAAAACACACAGAGAAAGAGACACACTTACAAACTATATGATAATATATATTTGACATATATACTTGACATATAAACATGACGCAGTAACCAAAAATTAGATACTGTAAGCGTGTGTTACCTTTTTACTGGTTATCGTTTTCTGACGATACTACTATATATATTTATATACATCCACATGTACAGTATGAGTGAGAATCTGATGAAAACCACTTGTTTTGCTTGAAAGATCTTAGTCATTTTCTGAATTTCTTACTGTGATTGGGGCGTTGATTTTTAATTTACATATTTATGCAGTAAATACTTGTTTTATATATATATAAAGTTTATTAAGACTCGGTTAGTTCTTTAGGTTCAAATTAAACACTCTTTGCCAACGTTTCGATTTTTATATACAATTTTTCCAAAGGCAAGAGTGTAAAATTTTGAAACAGAAAACTTAAGTATCAATTATAAATTTTTTTTTAAAAGTAATTTTAATTTCTAAGTTTTACTGTTTCACAAGTTCACACTTCTGCCTATGAAAAAGGTTTTAAATAAAAATCGAAACGTCGGCATTGAGAGTTTAATTTAAATCTGAAGGACTGACCGAGTCCTGATAAATTTTATTTAGTTTCTACTTCACGGTTGATACTTTTTTTCAATATTTATATATATGTTAACAGTTTTTAATTTTATAATATGTTTATTATATATATAAGCAGAATACATACACGAACATCGAAGTAGCGCAAGAGAGGTCAAAAAACTGGGACATGGATATGGTTACGTCATATAAATAATTATATTAATTATATGAAATGTCTAAAACGGTTTGACACTTCTGGTTTAAAAAAATTACTTAATGATAAATAATTATGAATTTGTAGTGAGTATATAGAGCCTTTTTCTCTTGACTGCAGTATTTTTTCCCTATTGGATGCAACTTTTAAAATTAAATATACAAATAGATTTCCAGGTCTTAAAATGTATATAAATGAACCATAGAATTTTAAAAGCTTTACAATGTATTTAATAAGGAAAAAACTGAACTGAAAATGGAAAAGAGATCAAGGTGTAATGATTGTGATCTTTCATTAGGGCCGACAGATATCCTTGGTCAAAACTGACAACTGCACTGAACTAGTCAATGCCGCTTGCTGATTCAAGTGAATCAATAGAAAAAACTGTTAATATCATAGAAACATAGTAATAAATCTTGACTTCTACCTTAAAACTTTCTATTCAAAGTATTTAATAACTTTATAGCATTATTTTTTGTCTAGCGAACACCATTTTGCGCTTAAAGATTGGCACTTCTAAGTTTTGATTTTCTTCTCCAAAGATCGCACATTTTTTTTTACAAAGGTATTTGATTAAGAATGTGAACATGAAGACAACAATTAAAACCAAAGCAGTGATAATTCTCTTGAATATCAATAGAATATTTCTGCGATTACTGAGAAGGCACTATGGGAATTCATACGAAGAACTATAGAAATTCTTAATTTACTAGAACCGAGACTGACAGAAATAGTATGGCACTGAGTACAATAAAGTCGGTAAATGCAGTTGTGGGAAGCAACAAAAGTACTGATATGGGTAGGTTTAAAATTATGATTGGGAAAAGAAATGAAATAAGTACTGGGGTTAATAAATGAACAAGTTGGACATCTGCGATGTCCACATCGTTCCTTCCCCATTCAAAGTCCATGGGAAGAAATGAAAAATATCCTCTTCATTTTTAGTGTAGCATGTATCAATATTACTTCTATATATCAATGTTACTTCTCTAACGGGAGTTGTAATATAATAATAAATATGAAAAAAAAAACCTAGTCAAGTGGGGAGATTTACGTTAAGGCATGGATGGTGGTTCATTAAACATAACAAGTAGAAGAAGAAATAGAATTAGAAAAAATATTTTTGATAATAGTGCCAATGTGAGCAACGGTTACTTATCCGCTACCCTTCAATAAAAACAAACCGTACTAAACAATATATCCATTAGAATATGTCCAGTCCCTTTGCATCCTCAAATTCTTTATAACATTAAATAGTGTAGATTCCACTTAAACCTTTTAAAGATCAAATTTTCAGAATACCGTTGTCCTTACTCTTTTATTGAAAGTTGTAATACTTATTGAGATACCTCACTCATCTGGGCCTTAACAGGATCAAAGTGATTCTTTTTTTTTTGTCACTACTTTTTTTTCCCTGAACTCATAAGACTGTTGTATTGTACCCTGAACGACTCATAAATTAGGTTCTCTCATAGAGAGTATGTCCACATTTCTAGATTACATTGTACAGCCTATGGTTAGAAACATTCATATTAAGATTTCTTCCACTTCTTAGAGCTGCTCAATAACCAATATCCGAGGCTCTATAATTTTATCTTTTATGACCACTAGTTATTTGTAGCAATGATACTGATAATGAGTCATATTGTACTGTGTCATTCTTGTTTAATTCTGTTATATATATTATAAATTTCACAATAAATGCCTAATATAGTAACTCAATATATATAAAAAAAATGTAAATTTGCAAATGAATATAACTGCAATTCAAAAGACAAAGCGAAAAATTTGTATTCCTACTGATTAAAAGATCAGTTGTTCATTTTAGACTTTCGCTTTGTTGTTGTATTATATAAATATATGCTTATGAAATCATAAAATGATTTTTTGATACATATTTCTGTTTCTGTTATAAACACTTCAAGTGCTTTCACACTTAATATATATATATTTGAAAAATAGTAATGAATTTTCGACCATGGGATAGATGTATAACATAAAAAGAATAAATCGGGATGCGGTCAGTTTCTTCCACTTTCAATCAAACTCTCATTGCTGACGTTTCGATTTTATTCAAAATCTTTTTCAAGGGCCTGCAATACCAAGAAAATTAAGAACTTAAATACGTACATTTTTAACACATACAAAAAGAAGTACATTATACAAATTAAATACAATCATGAGTATTAGGATTGCAATAAATTTTATTTTATTTTTATTGCTATCCTAATACTCAAGATTGTATTTAATTTTTATAATGTATTTCTTTTTGTTTGTGTTAATAATATATATATATATATATATATATATGCACTTAAAATAAACTGTGACACATAGACTGAAACATAACAAAGACTCACTTTTCAATATTTCGACTGTAATGGCGGTCGTCTTAAGGAGAAGAAGTGCATTGACGAAGGAACGATAGTTACCTCACTAGTTGACTGTAATGACGGTCGAAATATTGAAAAGTGAGTCTGTGTTATGTTTCTGTCTATGTGTCACAGTTTATTTTAAGTGTAATCTGTCCTGCCGGACCGTTTCCGTTTATCATGGTGTATATATATATACATATATATAAAACGATTTCACATAAACACGTGAAATAACAATCAAAGTTCAAACCACAATATGAAATGGGAAAACAAGTCTGAGATCTTTCAACCTTAACAAGCGTCAGAGTCAAACTGTAACTGAGTCAGTTGGGTTTTTGAATCTGACGAAGATCGTTTGTTACGATTGAAAGATCCTAGTCTTGTTTTCCCATTTCATATTGTGGTTTGATCATATATATATATAGCACAAATCGTGTTATCTCCTTTATAAAAATCTGAATCAACAGTGACCGACACTATTAGTATCAGTAATAAAATCTTGGCCTGCACTTTGATGCAAACTCTTTCCCAGTGTTCACTGGCATAGAACATACGTCGAAGTCAGTACGTAGGTAATCAGATCGCGTCGAGGTCGCAATGTAATCCTCACACCTGATCATTTCCTGTCAGTGGAGGTCTCAACAGGAACAGACCTCCTCTCATTTTACTCTGTCTATTCAAATAACAGGTGTACTGTAACTGTATAATGTTATTTATTTAATATTGATTTATTGATTATTAAAATTGATAGTCAATAAATTTTATAACCAATTTTAAAGTATTAAAATTGATTATTTATTGAATAATTCGACAATTTTTTTTTTATACCCCAAGTAATAAACCATACGAATATTTTTTGCATCATTTGTTATCATGGAAATAAAATCAAATTTTTGTAAACAAAATATTTCGTTGAGCGCAAGCAATATCTTTGATTAAGCTCTCGAAAATCATTCAAAAACCATATATAGTTGATAATGTTACAAGTTACATAATCTTGTAACGTTTGTGAACATTACTTCATCAGCCTAGCCTCTTTTATTATTTTCTTGATGTCGGTGAGAAATTGTTTTCTATGTTGAAATCATAAAAAAATGCACGTCTAATTATTTGATCCCTTAGCTTAAATTACATATATAGTTATAAATAGGCAGCAGATCTTCTTTCAAACGTTTATCATTAAAGTGAACTTCAGTCTTGGCATTCACGATCTTTACACTGAGAGATTCGATTCTACGAACTAACTTCGTGCTAAGAGGATTCAACTGGAAAAAGAGCTGGCTAAGTGACATGTTAAAATCTATGAGATAGTCAATAGTATTAATAGATTAAATGGATTAATAAAGATTAAGATAAATAAAGATAAAAGATTAATAAAGAACAAACATTAAAGAACTTAACATAATAAAGAACATTAATATTAATATTTATTAATCTATTTAATCTATTAATACTATTGTCTATTACATAGATTTTGTTTAACATGGTAATTAGCCAGCTCCATTTCGAGTTGAATCCTGTTAACACGAAGTTAGTTTGTAGAATCGAATCTCTCAGTGTAAAGATCGTGAATGCCAAGACTGCGGTTCACTTTAATGATATATATATATATATATATATATATATATTATATTATATATATATATATACTAGAATTTTCAAAAGCTGATAACAACTTATAGGGGAAAAAAACAACAACGATTGAGGTTAAGCCCAGGAGCCGATCTACCGCCCAGAAGACTAATAAGTGCTTCTTCTGAAGCTCTCAGAGTGACTTTCGAATTAGTCTGATCAATCTGCCTCAGGACCTGTACACGGAAACAGTCATTGAAACTGAGTCCGTGAGAACTGGCATGAGTAGCAACAGGAAGGTCATTGCG
Organism: Hermatobates lingyangjiaoensis; assembly: GCA_026182355.1. Taxonomy (NCBI): domain Eukaryota; kingdom Metazoa; phylum Arthropoda; class Insecta; order Hemiptera; family Hermatobatidae; genus Hermatobates; species Hermatobates lingyangjiaoensis. The sequence goes on from JAPFBL010000092.1 coordinate 901,236, forward strand.
TTTGCCAACAGACGACCTGTGATTATTCATACGCAGGCTTAGCTTAGTGGAAGCCAAACCCACATAATAAATATATATATATATATATATATAAACGTTTCAGTCACAGTAAGAAATTTAGAAATATGAATATGAATTTTTAAAGAAACTGAATATGAAAAAATGAATATGAAAACAACTGTTTTTTGCCAGTCACTCTCGAACTGAAACAAGTAAAGTAGGACATCTGGTGTAGTATTGAAAAGGTAGGAGTAAAGGCATAAATAGCAAGGAAAGGAAACAAAAGGCTAAACAGTGTAAGTCCGGGTAGACAAAGAGTTCAGGAAGAAATAACTAAATGTTATCTGATAGCTGATAACTCTTGTAAACGAAGCTATTGCTCTCGTTAACTTTAAGTCCAACGCTAATAAACCATTAGTATGTTTTATAGTATTTGATCTGTTAAATTTATTAAAGAGCACTCGATTTTATTTCTTAACCATACTGACCTTTCATACATGATCATTTTAGCTTCTGTCCAATTTATATCATGATTCTCTTTATTGTTATGCAAAATCAAGGCGTACTTTCTTCACCTCTAATTATAGAGTATTAGTGCTGTTTGCCTCGCAATTTTAATAATTTACCAGTCTGACCTATGTATGTAAGATAACATTTACAAGGAATTAATGCAACTATACTCCAGTAAGGTTTTTAACTAACAAATTACGTTTGTTGTTATCATTAGAAAAAACTATATTAAAGTTAAATATTGTTAAGAAATAAGGTTAGGAAGTCGGGTCACTCATGATATGGTAAAACTACGACATTTGACACTAAACGGATTTCTCCAACAGCACTGGGGATCGGTTTAGAGCTTTGTCAATATAAGTGGCGGGATATTTCCAAATGTCCAGTTGATAATAATAATTGTCAACAGAGGTAGTAGTTGTTTTTTTTAGTATTACATTACTCCTTGCAATTATCGAAAAATGTATTAGTCAAGACTCACATTAAGACAATGGTTTATGCAAAATTTCAAGTTTCTAGAATAACCGAAATGATGGTAAAAAACAGTAGTTGTTTAGACATAAACTACTATAAAGTCTAATGTAGTGCAATCAGTTATTATGTGGTATTTACTCATTGTAGGGTAAAAATCTAATGAAATGGTCTCTACATATAAAAATTTAATGATATAAACAACGCGTTTCGAACACGTAGTGTTCTTCCTCAGGCATTAACTAAAAAATACAATGACACCAGAGAGTTATCTATAGTACAAAGTAAATAAGTACAAAAATTAATATAAAATAAAATATGTCAGAAAGTACGAACCTAAGGATGAGTGCCTCTGAATAAGACTGACTGGTAATGGAATGGACATGGGTGGGGGTATAGGGTACATCTGTTTCTTATTCGAAGGCAGGTACATTTCATTGTAATTTTTTTTTCCTCTTAAAAAAATTAAAGGTCTCCACATTTTTATATGTGGAGACCATTTCATTAGATTTTTACCCTACAACTACTATAAAGTACCTTTCTCGTTGTACAATATTGTCAGAAAAAAATAATAAGATTCTTTGCCTTGCCAAGAACTATACATCTGGCATATTTCATTTGACTTGGTAACCATTAAAAGTGGTGTGACTTATATCGTATTAACAATATTCTAACAAACTGGAGTAAATGAGTATTACAAAGTCTCCACACAAAACAAGTTTTTTTATTTAAACTACGCATTTCAAACACTTCGTGTTTCATCGTCAGGTAACTTCTATAATACAAATCACAAATTAAAAGTTACGAAACTAAAATTACAAGAATAAAAGTTTATTTTTGTAGCTTTTAATTTGTAATTTGTATTATAATTAATACAAATTACACTTGACGATGAATATTAAGTATTTGAAATCAGTAGTTTGAATGAAAAACTTCTTCTGTGTGGAGACTGTATTATCCATTTACCCCAGTAATTGGTAAATATCACACAATTACAGATTGCACAACTAATGAACACCCAATCATGGTGTAAAAGATATCAAAAATGCATTCAAGAAGACTAAAAGCATGTAAATTAATTAAAATCGCTAAATAAAACAAAACTATTTATATATAAACTATTTATAAAACTATTTGAAAAATTTGCAAAAGTAATAAATTAAAATAAATGGAATAAGGAAATATAATGGAATAAAAAAATGAAGTACATTTTTTTAACATATTAATTTTAAAAGAATTTTTTTTTGAAATCTTGTTACTGCATGGGTCATGTTACTAAGGCAATCAAAAGGGAGTTTTTCTTTATAGATAGCCTTTTCGTTATCCACTCATAACTTGAAGGTCAAGTTATACCATTAGTAAAAGCAATTCATATGTAAGAAGACGATAAAAACAAAACAAACTTGAGACCTGTCCTTTCGAACAAACCAGAATAATATGACCTAGTTCACTTCTTTTTTTTCCTTCATAAAAACCGCAAATTGAACTATGTTGGTAAAACGATATCAATGTTTTTTATTTCTAGATTTATTTTATGATTTCCTGATATAATGCTTAAGGTAAAGGTCGTACTTTTTTTAAACAAGTAAAGCCTTTTGCTACTGTAGTTGTTTCTTCCTTAAAAAAAAAAAGAGTAGTACTAAGGTTTCCAAGGTGGAATACTCAGTTTATTTTCTGACTGCACTTTGTTATATTAATGAATGAATCATGTAAAACTGACATGACTGAAACCCTGATATTTGCAGAACGTTAAATATTAAATTGAGTCCACAAGGAGTCAGAGACAAATTTCAACTGAGGTGAAGACGAAGAACGCTTGTTATGGTTGAAATACTTAATAGCCAATGCCCTCTCTTGTTTTTTGAGCCATCAAGTGGCACGCTGACCAACATAAGCAAGAGATATCCTTTCATCTTTTCCTTCGTCTGAAGAAACGAAAGACAAGACGTTAGGATCTCTCTCACATATCAGCGTGCCACCTGATGGCTAAACAGATAAAAATGGAGTTAGCTAGTAAGAAAGTTAGTTTTTCGTTTTCGTCTCTGTTGAGATTGGACTCTGACGAAAACCGCCAAGACTAATACTTTTAACGAAGGTTGAAAGATCTTAGAGTTTTTCTGATTTCTTACCGTGGATCAAAGCTCGTCAAGAAGTATTACTTATACTTATTTATTTGTGGCTTTGACAGAAAGTCCACCCCATGGAAGTGATAGAAAATAGAGCTGCAAATGCGAAACGTTATTAAAATCAAATCGCTGACATTGACATTTTGAAACGCCAAATTTTTAAATAAAAAAAATAAAATTTTCGTTGTCCTCTGGAGAACACAACTAGCTGTTCTTTTACATCGTAGCCTTGAACCCTATAGTTACGTATGATTTATAAATAAAACATAGATTTCAGAGTTGCCCGGTTCAGCATATGTAGGGTTATGGGGTCAACATGCTCCACCCTAGGAGAAAGATAACAATAAACAGATACACATTGCAATTATATTAAAGTAAATGAACACAGAAATGTAGATTTCATCGACTTGCTGCTTGGTCACCCTATAATCTTTGCAGTTCTCAACAGTTTGCCGAGTGCCAGACTAGTGTAGTGCTATAACATTGACGAGTGTCCCGGTGTCGACACGGCTGGGCACACTTGACATGCTAGTGTTGACAGGTACCTCTATAGGACGTGGAGAGCCCGGGGGGCTAAGCAGACAAGTGCAGTTACCGTTACAAAGTGAAACGCTCCCGACTCTTGCTCCTTGTTCCACTTAAATGCCTACTGCACCGCTTCAATCTTCACTCTGTCTTACTTTCTTTTAAACATACTATTCATAATATTTTTTTAATGATGCAGAAAAACATTTTTCTTAGTTGGTATCATACCTCTATAAAGATCTTCCGACATAACCTAAAAAGCTCTGTCAGAGAACCACTTTAAAAGTGTTAAATGTATTGACAAAATCGAGATCAACATTTTATTAATGGCACAGAAAAGGTTCTTTGATGTTAGTTTTTTCCTCTCCAAAGTAGTACCCTTACTTGGAGGAAGTTTATTGCAATATTTTCACATGCTCATTTTTTTATATTACATATGTATAATATTGACATATTGTTTTTCCATTAATATTTTTAATATTTAAGTAAATTAAAATACATATTTATAATATATTAATTATACTACGTTATGACATCTGTGGTATTTAAGAATTTCTTAAAACTATGAAATAAATTTGTTAACAGTTCAGTTTTGCTTGGTGGCCAGTTTAATTCTTGCAACATTGTAGTTTTCCAAAGATGCTGTCTTTTGCTATTGAGGAGAGCACAATGGAAGAGAAGGTGATCCGGGGTTGGGACTCTGAGATTATCATAGTTACATAAAGCTGAGTCATCAATTTTAAAGCGATTGAAGTAACTTTTCTATGTTAGCACCTTCGCCTCATGAAGATCTATCTATACTTAGTATACTATCTACGAGTACCAAAAATGTAATCTACTCTCTAAAAAACACTTAGAAAGTGTTGGATGTGTCGAATAAAATATTAATGGCACAGAAACAGTTTCTTCTAAGTTGGTTCCTTAGTCCCAACAAAAGGTTCTTTTAAGTTGGTACATTAGTCCCATGGAGATCTTCCGATATTTAATATCATTGGCTACTCTCAGAGAACCACTTAGAAAGTGTTGGATTTGTTGACAGAATCAAAAGTAAGATTTTGCTCATCTGACTTGTAAGAGACTATTCTCCGTCTCTTTCTTTTATTCCTACCCTCTCAATATGTTGACTCCATTAGAAGAATTTACATCTATGATTATATTAAGGTCACTAATGTTGAAATTTTATCCACTAAACGGCAAAAAAATGAACGGATAGAATGAGAAGTATCTATTTATTAAGTTTCAGTAAATTGAAACGAATACGAGAAACTATAACTAATTCCTACTATTTAAAAAAACCTGTATAACTATTCACTGCTCAAAATAAAAAAAAAATATTTCAAATTTTACTTAATACCTGTGTTTATAGACTTTGTTATAACTGTGTTATGAAGACACATTTTATAAGCCTTTTCACTTTTTAGTGCTATTCTAGGGGCGTAAAGTGTGGCCCGTTTATTATTTAGCAACTCTCTTAGTTGTGGAAGAGCCACATTGCTGGATTAATTCTACATCGGGACCCCTTTTGCGAATATCTGACAACATAGAGGCTCGGGACCTACAGTTTCAAGTACTTCCAAGGGAACGTGCTCAAATTTGTTTTCACCTCTCAAAAGCTGAGGGTCAAAGTAAGAATGGGACCCGAATCTACAAGTCCAGAGATGAGCACGCACGCCACTGAGCTACCACAGACCACACTATTAAAAATTATATCATGGTACATGGAACTGATTAAATGAATTGAGAGAAGTGGATCACGGTTATAATTTAGAGACTTAGAATATCAAAATGGTTTTCACTTGCATTTAAAAACTGAAAAGGCAGGGATATAACTTTAAATTAATATTGTAGGTTTGCATGAACAGTTAACGACGTTTATATTAATTAGAGATATGCTTGTTACGGTAAAAATTCATTCAAGGTTATAGGTGTGGGTTTTTGATATAAAAAAAGTTTCATTTCCCTAAATTAGTTCACAATAGGTGTCAAGTAGTATTCCCTTCTCAATTGTTTATTCCTCCAAAAAGTTTATTTATTTGCAATAATTAAAATGAAAATTCCTATCATGTTACTTACAGGGGCCAGGTTAGCTCAGTAGTTAACATACACGCCTCAGAACTGGTAGGTTCGCGGTTCTATACCCACCTGGCCCTTAAGCACGCAAACGGTGAATAAATGTGAGCACATCGTCCCTCGGAGAAGGACGTTAAGTCGTCGGTTCCGTGCCAGTACGATGTCAGGTGCCCGTTAAAGATCCCTACTCTAAATACACTTGGTTAGGCAAAATTTAAGATTCCCAATGTAGAATAAACAGATATAATGTGGCTCACCCATTATTAAAATGGGTGCCAAATAATAAATGAGTCACAATTTCCGCCCCTAGAACTGCACTAAAAGGTATAAGTCTTATAAGTTTGGGGGTTGGAAATGAAACAAACAAACATAATGCCACATAATATTGTCCATCCGTAGCTCTGTTTGCACACCATTCCAGCTCAACTGTATCCGTTTACAAGTGTCTGTTCATAAATGATACTTAATGATATAAATTGCAGCCGATTTGGTTAAACAGACGTCAAACTGGTCCCGCTTGCCAATCCCTTCGATCCAACGAATTACATCATTTCTTTAGGCGCTCACTTACTTTTTTGAAAGGTTTCTTCATATCTGTCCGAATTTAAAACCAGCTTAATTTTAAAATCACTATTTCTTCATAACTTTGGAAAGAGTAGAATGAGGTAATTTTTTTTAACTTTATATTGGATTATATTTCAATTTAGCCGTTGTTATGATCATTATAAGCAACCACTTTATACTCTTAACAGATAACATTATTGCCCCATACAGAGGAATAACGACTTGAAACTTGGTTATGAAGCTGCATTTTTCATATTGGGGTTTGAAAAATATTGTCTACGCCATCCTCTGGAGAACACATCTGCTGTTCTTTTACATCGTAGCCTTGAACCCAAGCTTATACGATATCAAGTTCTCCTTAAAAATCCTTATCTATGAACTTGGATAAGATAAAATTTTGGACTCCTGATGTAAAATCAAAATAATATGACTCTCATAACAAAAATGGGTTCAAAATAACAAATGAGCCACACTTACTATCGTTAGAAAAGAATTGAAGAAGAAAATCTGTAATTATCCGGGTTCGAAGCTAACCATCAATGATCATTTTTAAAATATCGCTTATACTATTAACTCATGCCACTGTATTATTGAATACATTAATTAAATTTACTTATATGATAACAGAGAATTTATCAAAATATCTCAAACCAAGCCTCTTAAGGAATTTCTTCTAATATAGAAGAACCTTGATTACAAAGATCTAGAGCCTTTTTAAGGAAACATGAAGAGATCGTAAAAGAACTCTTGTAAAGCTTTAATAAAATCTAACCATTGTAGAAGGTAATTCCTAAAAATTATAATTAATGATAATGTTAATTTGTTTTTATCATTTTTATTCACGTTATTATTTTGTTCATGTTCATGTTTTGTTCATGCAATAAATTTCTATACCGTTGTAGTCCTGAAGAAGTCTACAAATAGAGACCAAACGTTGGCTTAAAGGTGTTTTACTGTTTGATGCTGGACCGAACCTCGATAAAGAAAAATAGAGTTGAATATATGTGGTCGAGATCGGATATACATATATCGGTTGAGTTATATATATATATATATATATATATAATACACAAAATGAAAGTTTATCAGGACTCCATCAGTTCTTCATGTTCAAATTAAACTCTCATTGCCTACATTTTAGTTTTTATTTAAAACCTTTTTTATAGGCAGAAGTATAAAATGTTGAAACAGAAAAACTAAGTATTACATTAAAGATTATTTTACAAAGAAAAATAATCATTAATGTAATACTTAGTTTTTCTGTTTCAAAATGTTATACTTCTGCCTATGATAAAGGTTTTAAATAAAAACCGAAACATTGGAAATGAGAATTTAATTTGAACCTGAAGAACTGGCCGAATGAATCCTGATAAATTTTAATTTGTTTCTATTTTACGGTCGATACTTTTATCAATATATATATATTAACAAATAGAAAAGAAATAGAGAAAGTCACTACAGAAACTCAGTTCGATATTTCGATATACGTCGTCATCAGAAAGAAAAGTACGAAGTCCTGGCGTTGAGAAGCAAACCGTAACTCAATTAATATATATTTATATATATTTGTATATTTAGGGACCAAACCTTTATTAAGGCATACACAATTAAATTTCTTACCTATTTACTTTCTTGCACAGCTTTTCCAAAGTTCTTATTACTTTCTTCCATTTATTGGGTGTAATAAGTTCACCAAAAAAATTACTAGTAAAATACATGTATTATAAGTTATAAACCAACGTTTCTGTAGTCGTAGACCATCTTCGGGGTGTAAAGAAGGGAAAAAAAATTTTTAGTGGGTTTAGTTTTTTAAATTTTGCAATTGTTTACATTCATTCAACCTGCCAGTGAATGATGTTAGTTAGTACTTGTGTTTTGGGTATCTTGAAGTTTCAACCAATTTAATTTTATTCAGTAAGTTTAGTTTAGAAATTAAAATTTTTTTCTCTTCTTTACACCCCGAAGATGGTCTACGACAACCGAAATGTTGGTTTATAACTCTTACAATACATGAATTTTACTAGTAGTTCTTTTGGTGAACTTATTCACTTGACACCCAATAAATGGAAGAAAGCAATAAGAACGTTAGAAAAGCTGTCCAAGAAATGCGCAAGAAAGGAAATATATATATATATATTAAACTCTTGATTTCACAATAGTGAAATTGTAAAAAATACATGGATAAGTAGTTAATAGCAATGATAGTAGGAACATGATTGATAAAGCCCGGAGTGAAGGGCTCTTAGGTCACTTGATACCCTGCAGTGTGTAGATAAGGCATTTATTGAGAAAACTCCCCTTTACATTACCTCACTCTATTTCCATTCAACTATTTCATATCTACAAGTTGAGTAAAGCCCGCAGAAACGGTCGCCGTCAGTTTAGTGTGGAAAGAGTAAACTAACTGTGAACAAATATGCCATTGTAACAATATTGTTGTGAAAGGAGGGCTGTATTGATAACATTCGTACGTACATGTGTTTACCAGGATCCTTTATGGATCAGGCCATACATTAATTACACCAAATACATGTAATATGCATTAAACCCAAATTAGAAAGTAAAGGTAATGTAATCATATATGAATATTACAAATATTAATATGAATTCAATAGCCGAATAAAAATACATCAGAAAAAAAATTGTTTTTCTTAAACAAGCATGCATTTACATTAAAATTGGTTTTTTAATCCTCTTTAGTACACAGTACTTATTTTTTAACAAGTGGATGGCCTATTTTTTTCTTCACACATCTTAAAAGATGTGTGAACTTTTCCGTCCCTAAGAAATTACTTAGGACAAGGTGCAAATTTATACAAATTTTTTGTATGTTGTTTTTGTCATGGAACAATTTAAAAAAAAAAACAACTTTTTGTTATATATAAAAGTGCTACTAAAAGTAACTAAAGATATTTAAGTGCTAAAATAGAACTTTTAATCATAAATGCATTTTTTTATTTTGACTATTTCTGACAATAACCATTGTAAAATAGTATTAGAAGAAACTCTTCTATAAATATCTTTAGTATTTAGTATTGTACAGTTGAAATCGTCTCACTTTAGAAGTACACATTTTGGACATAATGTTTTAATATTTTTTTCTAAATATGATAAAAAATACACACACACAAAAATAAGGCTACAATATTTTCAAAATCACTATACAATTTCAGTATGTACTACAATACTAACATTAAACTATTATACCTTATATTAACATCTCAAAATGAGTATGAGGCTTTTTTTTGGTATTTTTTTATAATATTTGAATTAACTCTTTGGAATAAACAGTTAATTTGTAGTCTATACTGAAATTGTATAGTAATTTTGAAAATATTGTAACCTTATCTTGTTTTAGTAGCACTGAGGATGATATATAAATACATCGAAACGTTGGCATAAGAAGGAGTATTTCAATTAAAAGATCTAGTCCTCAAAAAAACTTAATAAATACTGTGTTGAATGAAAGATCAAGAACGATTCGAAAGTATACATAAATATATGTGCATATAAAAAAAAGAATTAAAAGTAAAACATTTGTGGTTTGAGCTAAAGAAATAATATTAACTGCGTAATTAAGTTTAGAAATTGTTACTATATATTTGACTCTTTATACCAATTAAATTCTTCTGATTTAGATAGAAACGAAAAGATGCAAATAAAAAAAGCTATTTACATAAATAGTAACCTGTTTGTGTTATGCAAATACAATCTTCAAATAACAATCGTAAACTGATTATCCATGAATTTAATAATATGCTTATTTCATATTGAAATTAATTATTAGAATAATGTATAATCCGTTTTGTAATTGTTATTTTAATTTCATTAATGAAATATAATTACTTTAAAAGAAAAGAATTTAATAAGTTTTGAATAACTGTAGAAAATATTTATGGAATTATGAGTTTCTTACTCACCTTACTGCTGATGTGTAGATTCTTTCTTCTTCTGTTGAATCGAATTATATGTTGAACACGTCGAAATAAATTAAAACCCGCACTAAACTACAACAACTTTCATTCTATTGATGTTCATGTTATATTAATAACTATTATGACACTATTAAACGCTGACTTTTGAACTGTCTATTAAAGTTTATAACAAAACCACAAAGTTAAAGTTCATAGAGAGAAAACATTAAATGAATTCCTAATAGTTGCATTTAAACAATGATAAAGTAGAAAAAGCTCTTATTTTCCTTTGGAGTTACCTGAATTAAAGATTAAATTCGAAATTTTCTATAATAAAAAATGATTTAAGAATTAATAAATATCACAATGTGTCTAAATATAAACCTATAAATAGGAAACCCATCGACTTATATTCAATTGAAAATGAATCTGTTTAAACAATTGTACAATCTTTTTTTGAACTAACCATGATTTTCTTAAGTGTATATCTTGTTAGTAGATTGTATCTTTAAATCATAGAGATAAGGAAACACATTTGTTAAATGTATTGATTTAAATAATTCAAATATATAGACGTTTTACTAAAAATAAATAAAGGGGATATTAAAATAAGTAATGAATTCATCAGATAGATGCTTTTCTGTGAGTTTAAGACAATGTATAACAAATATTAATAGATATTGTTTTTCAATTAACGAATACAGAAACTATTTATTTCAACATAGTGATAAAGTTACTTATAAATGTAAACTGTATTTATCTACTTACATAAAACACATTAGAAATGTTTTAAAGTGAAATAGGACAAATTCTTTAAATTATATTCTAATAACCTTTATTCAATATTAATGAATGAGTTATAGGTTAACCGGCGTCATATAAGTAATGAAGGCTTGAATTGAATAACATTCATGGAAGAAGTAGATAATATCTGTTATTAATCTACTGTGTAGATTACTATGTAAACATTTAAACTCTTTATATTGACCAAAAAAATTAATTTCAGAAGTGTTTAAAATAGAATGAAAGAAATTGGAAGTAACTGGCTAAATTTGCGTCATTAATGAAAGAATGAATGACTTCAATGCCACCATAATATCATTCTTAACATGAAAAATTCTATTTTAAGAAATTAGATTTTAAGTATATGGAGGGTAATGTAACTTTTTATACTAGTTCATTATTAAAAATAATAATAATAATAATAATATAATATTTTTTTTATAATTATAAAAATAATTATTATCAATTTTACATAAACTGTTTTTTAAATTAAGTTACATACAAATTTGAACAATTTAAACAATGCAAATCTAATAAAACACATAACTTGAAAAAAACATAACTAAATAAACTTTTAAAATAATTACTGAGTTTATACAATTATAATTTGTCTTTCGATTTTTACTAGTCAATCTTTGTTGCATCAAAAAATATATAAATTAAAAGCGTGCTTTGAATAATTACGAAACAATCAAAGCGTTATTACTGGTATTTACTACTTGTATTTACTGTAATAGTTGTAAAAATAAAAGCATGAGACAGTTATTAAAGAAAATGAACTACATTAATTCATGTATCTTACGAAGCTATTGCAATTTAATTTTCTTCTCCTTGGTTCAGAATATGGCCAGTTTAAAGTGAGTACATGTTCATTCCACTTCGAGTAGCTCCCTTTCCTTCCTTCATATCAGCTCTCCAGTACTCCAAGTAAAATCAAATCATAAAAGTTGTCCTTACCTACCCACGACCCACATTCCTATCTGTGCTTTCTCAGAAAGGGCTTTGAGTAAGTCCCACCCTCCCAGTCCCTTCAGTTCCTTACAGAACTTTACTGAAAATGAATATACCTCCTTTCCCGTTAACTGACTTATAGTAGTACAAACATATGGCTTTTGACGACCTATAGGGCTAGAAGACCATGAAAACGATTTGTTCACAACGTTTCAATACATCCTAACCTCCCCTTTAACGTCAGCACATTAATTCAGTAGTAGTGGATCTCTGATCTGAAACCACTAATTGCATCTTAAACTATAGTGCTGGGAAATATCGTAGCCTAATTTATTTTTATTTAAATAATATAAAACTATGATGCTCTAGTTTTTTATAGTAATACAAGAGCAGTACTGCATATAAATACAAAAAATTATTTCAATATCAATGCACTGCACTTATGTAATTTATTTATTTTTAAATAATACAATAATAGTTACTTATTTAAAATATTGTTTGGACTTACAGTGTGTGATACATTATAACTGAGTAATTTAATATATTACTAATTACTATTTAATATATTACTATCTAACAAATGAATTGTTAACTGAATTAATTAACTTTGCAGTCACAATTAAGCCAGTGTAAATATTTGAATATATGAAGTTTTATAAAGTTTTATGTTGAACATCCATTCTCTCAGTGTAAGGTTTTCATTGCACTGAAGGCATTAAAAATAATTCAATGACCATGAATTCATTGCATTCAAAATTTCACTTTTAAAAAAATGTAAATTACATTAGCTTCTTTTAATTTACCACAAAAATAAAATAAAGGTTTGCTTTTTGTGGAATTAATTTAGTGGTGACTGAATTATTTATTTGATATTAATCTGCAGTATTTCACTCTCTCAAAGTTTGATTCAGTTCACTAAACTTGAGACAATAATTCATCAGTTAATAATCTATTAAATTACTCTGTTCTAATACTTTTAAAAGAGTTAATCATATCTAACTTAAGTTCGAAACCATATCTAAAATATGTTTCTACTATTCTATGTATAAAAAAAAACTAAAAGTATGATATTATTGTAATAAATCTTACTTGTTATTTTTAATTCTTATTTAAAATACAAATAATACATGAATTAACTCTTTTCTGGATAGAGTAGAGATCTAAAATGTGAATCTAGGGAATGCAGTGTTATTGTAGGGCATGCAAGAATAAGGTGAAAGGAAAATTGTGTTTTATTTTCTCTGTCACTGTGCTGCAGAGAAAACTATGTAAGGTGAGCTAGTTCCCTGTTGAATCAGAGATATGGTGAAATTCATTAAGCTCTCTAGAGGAGAGGTGCCTCATGTGTATGGTATCTGGAGGAGTAACCTGACTCGTGTGTTCTCCTCTGGAAGCAGCTATATAACCTAACCCAACTTAGCCTTCATAGCCACTTCTGATCTCGCATTAGTCAATTAATTATACAACTAGTCCAAGATTTGAACGCTTCATTGGCTAGTGGAAGACGTCTCAATGTGTTACTCCCATTATCAGTCTAGGTTTCAGTTAGGGACCACAATTTGTTTTTATAAGTACCTTTCGGTATTTTCTTCAAATTGAATGATACAATACAACATAAGTGTTGTATAATAATCGTTAATTTTTTTTGCTCCAATGAAGATAAATAGGTTCTTAAAACTTTTGCAAAGAAATAGTGCAAATTTTCTATTAATTTCAAGAAAATAATTACTTAATTCGAAATAATCTTAACGCAAAACTACAATTGTTTTGCAAAACTTACTTATCTTGATTCTTGTTTGTATACAATGATGATATTTTGCTTTGATAATATTGTGTTATTGGAATCTGTTACAAAATGATGTTCAAACATCATCTTTCAAGATGTTCAAGATCTTTTGATGCCCTGAAGTTAACCAACAACTCAAAACAATCGACGGTTTCATTATAAAGAGGAGATTAGTGATAAAAGAGGCATATCCTCTACTAGTGAAATACATCCAGACTGCAGACTTGGCTAATGGGCCACACCAAATGACCTCCCGTTATGTAAGTCATCAGGTGATTGACTCCAAATGTCTTTCACTGTTGCATCTTAGGTGACTTGGCAATGTGAAAACTCCTTTATCATTAGGCTTTAAAGACCTCAATAACATCATCCTTGCTAGAGAGGTCTTCGTATCGAATTCGCAGTTCTATATGGAATACTTATTCCATATAGTCAATTATACTTATCATTCGTAGTTCAGCAATGATATTACTCAAGAAGAAAAAAAAAATGTTATCATAAATGTTTATTAGATAACTTTATCTTTCCTATTTAGATAACCTTAACTTTCTCTCTCTTTTTCTTTTAGTGTACTATTTTTCCCTCTTATGGTTTTTCCCACATGTGTTATTTTCACATCTGATGAACATTTCAATCTTACTTTTGCTATGTTACCTGATGGATTTTCTCTATATTCCATGCGATGATTTTTCATAGGAGTTGGAGCTGGTGGTAAGAAAAGTGGTTTCCACAGATTTCATATGTTAGAAGGTGTCGTTTGAAGAGGAGTTAGGTATAGCAAATTGAAGATAAAACAAACGACAACCTGGAAATTTACCCTAAAATAATTTAGTATGAATTCTTGGTTGCAGGACTAAATATTATAATTTACCATGTTCCTAGCATTTTGTCAGTAAATGACCTAAAGTTCAGTATATGGAATGCCCATATTATTGATGTACCCATAGTCTGTATTCGTATTTACTTAGTGCAGGTAATCAGCATCTGAATAGAGAAATTCAGTAAAGCAGTTAAAAATTGCAAATGAGTGAAAATATTTGCCTAAAATTTATTATTTTTTGTGTCCACTTCAATGCCTAGCTTGAAGGCAACATCAAAATTTCAAAAATTTCAACTTTTATGGTTGCTTGTATCTCGAAAATATTCATGTTCGGCAATAAGGAATTTCAATAGAAACTGATTCAACATGCCGGACTGGTGACACGATAGGTTCAGAATATTGAAATAACGAATTTTTTTTAGATCCCAAATTTAACGAACAGACAGTAGGGTGGAGGAAAGAAATTTATTTTACCACCACGGACGTAAAATGAGTTTCATCATACCTGACTCCATATTATCTATACTCCAATTTTATATTACTTCAACTGTACCAGAGTTAATTCATATTGTCACCTTCAGCTCTCTAAAGTTGAGTTTTTACTTGATTTTTATCTGTTATATTTTCATTATTCCTCACTTCAGTCTTAATTTTTAATTTATGATTTTATCTTTTCCATTTTCTTCTCTTTACTTTCTCCCCTTTTTCACAACTCTCATTTTTTCATTGCTTAAGCGGGTCCATGATGATAAAGTGGCTACACTGTGTGTCACTTTGTACAGGTCGGTGGACACTTTCACGTCTTCGTTCCTGTGTGTCTTCTTTTCCTTTTTCTCATCTCGTAAAGATGGCAAGAATAGCCGAAATGATCGAAAATCGTGAGTGTTAGTTTTTATTTGTGCTTTCTAGTTGTAACTTAAATTATATGTCCGTTTGGACGGGCTGTTTTTAATACAAAGTATATATATATATATATGTTAATTTTATCTTTTGTAAGTGTGCCTATGTATTTATGTTTCCCTAGGGAACAGAGGGAGTTTAGGAGCCCCAAAGTTGACAAATCAACAATGGCTAAAATGTTCATTTTAAAACTAATTTGTTTTAATAATTTCAAAATGTAAACATGGATGGATTTGTTGTAATTGATAATTTCAGGTAAATAATGTCTATTTAGTAGACTTAAAGAAGTGTTTGGTCTTCTCCCAAACCAAGAATATAGCAAGAACTAATTAAACTTATATTGAAAGAAACATTACTGCAATATAAGTATGAGTTGCCATTTAAGAAAAAAAGAAATGACTCCAAAACCCCTGCTGGAGAGTAGAGAAACCATTATAACCTCTGTGTAAAGGTCCGCCTCTGTAAACGCTGGGGCTCCTTAAGTACACTCTAGTCCTCTGTAGTTTACCTGAAAGTTTCTTGTCTTTTTTTGGATTATTCTCTTGATGATAATATATATGTTTCGTTAAATACCTTATTTTTTGTTACTTCAACAAAATTTTCTTGAAAGATGTTCTAACTTATGTTTATAGTTTATCCACCTTTCCAGGGACTAGGATAAATACAGTAATTCTCCTAATTTGTTATTCATGAATTCCATTTTTTCACAAATATTACATAATAAACTAAACAAAACATTGAAATTTCCCAGAAGTTTCATTCTGACCATTTTCAAATTAAATGTATGTATTATTAGTTGTATTTATTTTTCCTGAATATGGTCAAAGCAGGCCGAAACATGTAGGAAATTTCAATCCTTTTTTTTTTAGTTTATTCTGTAAAATTACTTTAAAAAAATGGAATTCAAGGATATAAAATATTGTATTTAGTCCCAGAAAGATGTAAGTACTATGTATGAAAGTTGGAAGGACTTTCAAGAAAATTCGTTAGAGTGATAATAAACAAGGTATTTAATGAAGCATGAGTGAAGGAGAAGCAACTGGCAAAGTATGTATCTAAAGACCTGATGATTCAACTCAGCCAGCCATGGTTGAGAAGGAGCAAAGGAAATTAATGTGATCTGCATGATAAGCCGGAGATGTGTTACTTCCCACAGATTAAAGGCTTCCTTTTGCAAATCGTTATCTAAGACAAGCATGCATTTCCTACTAGTGCATTTCCAATTACTCGCTCCTTTCAGCAGTTGATTACAGGCCACAGATAATATATATAATGATAAGAATACAACGCCGTAGCATTTCTTTCTTATTATCTCATCTTAAGGCAGTAAAATAAATAGATGATTAAATTAACAGATAACTTTGAGATTATCCTCATTAACTAGTTCTTATATTTAACCTCATATTAAGAAGAGTAATTATTATATTAGTGATGTCTGTGCAAATCAATTCAATTAAATAGGATTTCTTACGTAAAGTCTTGGTTCTGTTTATCAGATAAAACACCTTATTTCCTCGTCAGTGTTTCCTGTCTTACTCCCTGTGCTAGAAAACCATTTACAGGGTACTCAAACCCTCAAATGCAGCTCAACAAGGATTTGTACAAGAGCGAGAAGAAAAGTACTTTAATTAAATACGTACTAATGGATGTACTTATCTAATGGATAAGTACATGTAATGTTACTTATCATTAGTTGTATTTAATTATTTTTCGTGAATATGGTCAAAGCAGGCCGAAACATGTAAGAAATTTCAATTTTTTTTTTAGTTTATTGAGTAAAATTACTAAAAAAAAAATGGAATTCAAGCATATAGATTATTGTATTTAGTCTCAGAAAGATGTAAAAATTATGTATATATATAATTTCAACAAAATATTGTTCATATATATGTATGTACACCATACTATAAGTAAATCTAATGTATGTACTATAAGTTTTGAGAAAAACTTATAAACCTGTTAAGGAATAATTTATAAACATCTATTTAAACCATTTTTTATGCATATTGGAGAAATATAATGTCTCCACACAAAAATGTTTACTATAAAAAACTAAAAACGTGTTTCGAACACTTGATATTCTTCTTCAGGTTACATCTGGTCTACTGGGGTGGTTATTCAGTGGGTAAGACCAAGGAAGGACTTGACAGATGTAACCTGAAGAAGAACATCAAGTGTTCGAAACACGTTGTTAATTTTTTTTAATAATCTTTTTTGTTTGGAGACATAATACTTTCCCAAATATGATTAATATTAATAGATTGCACAATTAATGATTTTTTTATGCATATTATGGTCGGGCTAGTTTGGTGAATATTTCTAATTTTGTTTATTCTATTATCTTTACTTGTTACAATCGTCATAAATTAAGTATGTTCCATGCTTTGCTGTACGAATACGCATTGAGCATATGTGAATATGATGACCTTTTACTTATTATGAGCACCATACCTCCACTCCAAACTCGACTGGGTGAAAAAAAATGAAATAGTGCTTTTATACTATAAAATGTGGTATCAGGTTGGTCTAGTATAGAAGATATATAAATAAATGTGTCTATATGTTGGTATCATATAGAAGATAATAAATGTTTTCATATAGAAGATAAGAAAACTAGTCACAAAAATACCGAAAGAACTTCAAGTCACTGGTCTTGAGCCTGAAAACTGTCAAATTCTCTTTAAATTTAGTATAGTAAAATTAAAACGGTTTATTAAAATATCACTTTTTGACACAATTTTTAATGTATTTATTCTCTTTATTTTAATGTGATCAGATATTTTATATATGGTATTTGAGACAGATGTTAGAAAAATTCTATTTGAAATTATTATATATAATGTATATATTAAAGAACACATAGAAAAACTCACACAACTCTCTTTAATATTTGAGTGTGAGTGTGTTTTTTTTTACTTTTGTTCATTTATCTATAAAAAACTTTTTTTTATTATAAAAGTATATATATATTTGTAAATTTTGGTAGAAATCCTTCCTATATGAAAACATTATAAAAAATTACACCACATTCGGAAGAACTTACTCCTTTATATATTTTTTCAATAACATATTCAGTTTTCTGAATAACTTTTTTTGGTACTACATCCATACTATATAATGCATTTACAAATGTCAACATGTTTCAACTGGCTTCAGTCACCATCAAGATATGGTTGAGTTTCAAAATGTATAGTTCAAGTATATAAAGAAAGTAGAATGGTTTGAAGGGATACAGAGTCTGTATTACTTTATGGCTGAACCAGATTTAATTATTTGTTATTTCAAAATGCAGGGGTAGAATTATTTGAACTAAGTAATTAGGGCCAGATACTTCAATGTGGAATTTTTTTTTACTTCTGAAACTGTATTCCGGGCGATAATTTAAAAATTATATTAATATTTACACATTGGCTTTCATATTCAGCAGTACTTGGGTGTCTGATTTCCTACTGTTCACACTGTTGACTATGGTGGAGACTGGTGCTCCAGGCTGCCTGTAGTAAACCCCCACCATCGCGCTTCGATAATCCACTGATGAGACTCCAGGGTTCTGCAACCTTTAACCAGAAAAGAGCCATTTGAACCCAGTTTCCACAAAAAAAAAAAACCCACTGAGAGCCGCAAATACAAAAAATAAACATACAGTTATTAGTGCTTTGACTACCCTTTTAAAGATGGGCTATAAAGTGTTGCTTATGAAATCCACAAAGTGCTACAGAGAAAATTATGTAATTATGTTAGAAGGCGTTCGGATGGGAAACCGGCTTTCGCGAGTATGGCGTTTATTTTGAACTACAAAAACAATAAAATATACTTTTTTTAATATTTTAAAATTTAATATTTCATGATCGCATAAAGATCTTCTCTTTTAGAACTAAAACACTAAAAAAATAACTAACACAAATAAAATACACATACATACTTTTTTAAAGTAATTTATTTTCTCAAGCCACTAGGAGCTGGAGTGTAGGGATGAAGGAGCCGCGGTTCCCGACTCCTGAACTAGACTATTCAATTTCGTTGAAATGATAACAGTCAAGGCATTTGAAAATCCTTTAGTTTCAGATTACTTTTTGATGATTTTCCTTTTGCTTGTACTTGTTTGATTATGTACTCTTTAATGATGAACTGAATACCACAGTCTGATTGACCATTGTGTTGTTCCAGATGAACATGTCACCCTACTGGTTGGTCCTCTTGATGTGCGCAGTGTCATGCTACGCTCAAGTCCCTTTCCTTGGTTCCTGTCCCAAGGTCACCACCGTACCTGAATTTGATGCCCAACAGGTAATCCTCAAGTCTTCCTTTCATCAACCATTCCTGAGTGTGCACTCTCTATTCATTTAATTGTTTCCAGTACTCAGGCAAGTGGTATGAAGCTGAGAGGTACTTTGCTGTGTTTGAGTTTGCCGGTAAATGTGTGACAGCTAACTACACTCTCATGCCAAACAACAGTGTTCGTGTCATCAACAGCCAAATCAGCTACTTGTGAGTCCTCAGTCTTTACTTCAATATATTTACATATCAGTACCAACATACAGGGTGTCCATAAAATCACACAGCGTATTTATTTATATTATTTATATTGAATTTTTTTCTCAGACTGAAAATGGCACTGAATAAAGAAGAAAGGTTCTATTTGCTATCTTAAATGACAATATTTTACAATAAATACGTGAAAGGACAACGTCCAAACTGCAATAAGTCTGATAATATGGAAATTTACCATTTTATGTATTTATATTGTTTTTTTTCTTCAGAATGAAGATAACACTATCTAAAGAAGAAAGAATTCAATAAATGAGAAAAAATACTAAGTAAAAAGTAGTCTTCATCAGAGTCAAATCCCAACTGAAACCAAAGGTGAAGGGTTGAGAAGAACAAGCATCCTGAGACTCGCTTGAGAAGAGTTCTTCTTAACCCCTTACTAGATGTTTCTACATCTTTGGTTTCAGTTGGGATTGTACTCTGGCAAAGACTGCTTGAAAGATGTTGAAAGATCTTACGTTGACTTGTGAGCTTGTTACGGTTGAAAGATCCTAGTCTTTTTTCTCATTTCTTATTATGGTTTGGACTTTGATTGCTATCTTAAGTGAACATGAAGGAATGTCTCATTGATAAATTACTGAAGAATTTTATCTTCAACATCCTTATGAGCATTCTCTTATTTTAACATCCTTAAGAAACTGATCAAGATATTTAAAGAAATAATATCTTTGAAAACCCGAGATGATTTGAGGTAGTTGCTCGGGTTTCACCAAGACACTACCTGTTTTTTTTCAATTTCTTCATTAATTTCCCACTAGCAGTGAATCAAATTTGTTCCTAATAAGGGTTAAATTCTTTCGTAATTTTGAGAATAGGCCATCCTTTACGTCCACTTAAAAGTACCAAATCGATTCTTTCTTCATTAGATATTGTCATCTTCATTCTGAGGAAGAAAAGTAATATAAATAAAAAAAATGATATATTCTCTTGTTACCAAAACTTTATGGACACCCTCTTTATATAAAGTACTTCAGTTTTCCAATTTTTATTAGTGTTAACGCATAAAATTCTCAGGAGTTCTAAAAATCTGGAATGGTCTACACTCAACTTTACGTAAGCAAACATACTTGTAAGCTCATTAACAATTGCTTTGGTCACTTGAATTTTATTGATGTTATGTCAGTTTTTAATGTGATAAAGAGGAAGAGGAAATGTCGATATATTGTTTTTATTCAATATAAACTGTTTTGTATAAACTGAAAGTACTAATTGAGATTTGTTTGTTTGTTCAGGACTGGAGTACGTTCTTCAGTTGAAGGAGTAGCAAGAACTGTCAACCCTGCTGAGCCAGGAAAACTCTCTGTTCGATTTTCTTATGTCCCAGGTAATAACAAACTTAGTCAAATACTTTTCATCTCTTATCCAGTTTAAATTTAAATAGACATGGTTGTATCAGGCTAACACTGATTGCACAATCCTAAAGAGACATTTATAGACTCAAATTACAGTGTTTTCTTTTGGTTGAGAATTAATGTTGATACTACTAACGGAAAAATGCTGCAATTATTTTTAATAAAGTGCAAAACATAATTTTAAAGAAAAATATGTTTAATTTACTTATATTTCATTTCAATTTCCCCTTGACCTTGGGTTTTCCAAGACATTATTTCTTGAAACAGGCGTATGCCTGTGCTAATGCTTGAATTTAAAGCCTTTCTTATTCACGGTGGTTCTATGTAACGATTCTTTAATGTTTTTCTAAGTCCGAGGAACTCTTGAACACCCCGTTCTAAAATTGTAATTATGACATATTCATTAAGTGTTACACAAATAATTTTGTTATGCTCTATTTTCGCTAATTTTTATGGCATAATTTCCTATAAAAATTTAATCATTTAAGCTCTCTAAATACACCAAAATAACTTTTGCTGCTCAATATTTTATATGTTTTAAAAAGTATAACTAGTATGTTTGTATAAATAGTCACTTCAAAGAAACATAAATAAAATATTGTTAATTTATTAATTAATAATCATGTGAATTAATGGCAGGTTAAGAAAAAAATAATAATAAGCCAGAAAAGAACCTTTCATTAATTCTAGGGGGATATTTTCAAAAATAATTTGTTGAACTAACACTCGCTAGATGTCAGGAGTGTAACTTCCTAGACCAGGGGCTTTCTGACTTTTTTAAAGTCTTGGTTCCTGTATTGAATAAATATTTTGTTTACCGTTCCCTAACCTAAGTTCAAGTATCCTTAAAAAAATTAAAATACACAGAACTCGTTTACTATGAAAAATTTATATTAGTTCTACAAATAAAAGAAATTCCTTTGTAATTCACTAAAATATTTAAATTAATAGTTAATTTTAATAAGATGGCAAAACCTGCATATTCATGCGAATTTTTTTTTAAAATTGTGGAATTAAACTAGGTAATGTCACACTTATTTTTTTCTTCAAAAGCATGGATTTTCGAAGAATACCTGTTCTTTATCGCAGTGACACCAAAAACCCATCTTCGCACAAATATGATGCCAGAAATGGCATTAAAATTCTCTGAGTTCCATTAGTTCACATTCTTTTTGACCATTATTCTGACTTGTTTTAACTTCTATGGCTATTTGAGCCATGACTGTTCTATTTAATTCAGTCTTCCCTGAGCTTGCATTGGGAATTACAGACTTAAGAATAAATAAATAAAATTAATACAGAAAATTGTCTTATAAGTTTTAAAACATATGTAATATTCATAAAGATATAAATTTAATTAAATTATAGACACACTATACAAAGAAAATTCACCAAGTAGATAAAAAAAAGAAATAATTTATTTAAAATTATTTTACCTAACAAATATTACGTTTTCTAAATATAATCAATGTTATTCTTTATTAGTTTTATTTATTTAATGATCCTCAAATTATTAATTTTTTTTTTGGATTATATGAAGATTAACAGCCGTGGTACACGGTTTTATGCGTAGATCACATTGTTTTTTGTAAATTTATGGAGTAATTTTTTTGTAAAAATTAATAGTCCAGGATTTCCTACTTGTAAGAGGGTCACAAATGTTTCGACAATATTGTTCTTAAAATAATCACTCATTCAAAGAAATAGAACTTTTATAAGAATATTTTCAAGTTCTTCGTTGTAAAATGGAACTGAATAGTTTTACAAAATTGTTATTGTTGAAAAACAGAGCAGATTCTGCAATAACGACTTTTTTAAGTAGCTATTTTTTTTTCCAAATTACACTTCTATGTTTCAGAGGCAATGCAAATAGCACATTTCCCAGCAACATTTTCAGGCAGAAAACATAGTCCAATAACTACTAAAATTTTATTCACTACTTACTAAAGATTATAAGAGAAAACACAAGCTTTCGACCTCGTAGGTCATCCTCAGGCAGAAGAAAATAATAAGACAGATAAATAATACTAACTCAAAGTAATAAAATAACATTTATTATACTTTTATTTATATGTATGTATTTCTAGTCGTATTCTGTTATTTTATTACTTTGAGTTATTATTTATCTGTCTTCTTATTATTTTCTTCTGCCTGAGGGTGACCTACGAGATCGAAAGCTTGTGTTTTCTCTTGTAATCTTAAGTAAGTAGTAAATACAATTTTAGTAGTTATTGAACGACTATATTTTTTGCCTGAAAATGTCGCTGGGAAATTTGCTATTTGCATTGCCTCTGCAACATAGAAGTGTAATTAACAAAAAAGAACAGCTACTTAAAAAAGTCATGAATGCAGAATCTGCTCTGCTTTTCAACAAAATTGTTATTGTAAATTTATTGCGAACAAATTATAAATTGAATTTGTTATTACTGATGGAAGGAATTATTCAGGGTTCTACACTATTTATGACTACATAATTATTCATAATTATACATGGGAATAAGTATCATTTGCTAGAGTTTAAACTGAAATAATACTTTTTTTTTGTTTTAGTTGAGGGTAACTACTGGGTCTTAGGGACTGATTACAGTAACTACACTGTGGTCTGGTCCTGCACAAACTTCAGTGGACTCTTCAGTACAAGTCAGTATTCATAAATATCAGTTTACCTTTAATTTATGCTGATAAAATAAATATGTACCATCATTGATTGATCAATTATGATCAATCAGTGATTGAACATTATTTATCACATATATCAGTGGTCTAATCAATTGAGTCTTTTGTTAAATATTTCTAATCAAATTAATTTACTGGCTATCTATATTATCCAATATTTAATCAGTGTTACTATTAAAAAGTGACAAACATCTGCTTAGAGGTTGAGAAGAGTGTGTTCTTCTCAACCCCTCACCAGATGTTTTCTGCAACTAGTGTTTCAGTTGGGTTTTTGACTCTGACGAAGACCGCTTGTTACGGTTGAACGATCTTAGTCTTGTTTTCCCATTTCATATTGTTGTTTGATCATTGATATATATATATATATATATATATATATATGAAACACCTGTTTACTTGAATTGCATACTTTTATACTTCATTTAAAAAACAAATGAAAGTAAACCTTAATAGATATACTACTAATATGAATACCAATCGATTTCAAGTACAATATCCATCTTTACTAATCTATATAAATATAAGAAAATTTTTACTGTACATTGTTTAGAACTGATTTATGTCAAGTCATCTTTACGTTTTATACATTAGGGAAACCGAATCAACCCTTAGAAAAATGTCATCTTTACGTTTCATACATTAGGGAAACCGAATCCACCCTTAGAAAAGTGGATATCTGTCTAAATATTTTTGTCACAAGCAAACTGAGCCATCATAATTTTGACAGTAGATTTGTATATGTCTAAATTAAACGCTAAGGTAAAGTGGTTATACAAAAGTCTCCACAAAAATGAAGTTTTTTATTAAACAACAATGCATTTTGAACACCTTGTGTTCATCATCAGGAAGACACCAAAGAATGTGGTGCTGGAGGTCATTTGGTATCTTCTGATGATGAACATAAAACTTCATTTTTGTGGGGGATTTTGTATAACCACTTTACCTCAGAATGAGTAAATACCACAAAATTACGGATTTCACAACTAATATGTTAAAAGCTAAGATTTGAATGGGATTAGAAATGGGACTAGAAGCGAAGTAATGGACTTTGAAGCTGTGTTTCTTCATCTGCATAGGTATACAGGTGTATAGTAAAAAATATACAGGTATTTTTACTGTAGCAGTAGGTATTGTTAGTTTATTTTAATTTAGTTTGTGATTATAATAATTTACTAACTTTGTGAGTCCTACCTACGCGCTTACTAAATAATAATTATGCCTAGAATAAAATCAAATTTGAGCTCAGTATCTAAAACTGCAAAACGAAAAGAAACTCCAGCTCTAATGACTGTTATGAAATATAGTAATAATGATATTTTCTACTATTAATGTATAATTTCTATTAATATTTTGAAATACCACGTATCATGTCAAATACCTGTCAAAGACGGGCACGTCTGCTGGTAACTTATAATTTTAAACCCATCATTTTTAAATCAACTTCATTGAATATGAATTTTTTTTTTTAGGAAATGCTTGGATTCTCACAAGAGACCGTTTTCCACCACTAGAAGTCATGGAAAAGGCCTATTCAGTCATCAGTAAAAACTCCATCAGCAAAGCTTTCTTTATCAGAACTGACCAAAAGAACTGTCCCGAAGACTACTAGTATTTCTCATCTGCATTTTTATTTATTTATTTATTTGTAAATTGGCATTAAGTTTTAATTATGAAATCCCCAATCATCCTAGCATATTTACCTATGCCTAATAAATGACTATCAGTACACCATGTTCCATCAGTCAAATATAAACTCGTAAAATACTATTTTACATTAATAAATATGACTGTAATTTCAAGTTATCCTTATATATTAATTTAATACAAGCACCTACAATTGTTTATGTTTAGAGTTTTGTTTCTTATTTTAGTAATTTAAAATATTTATCTTTTTTTTTTTAATTTTTAGTTTAAGCATTAAGAGCTGATAGATATCTCTTTGTCCATTATGTTTGTCTTTCTTTGCTAAAATATTTTAAACAATTAATTCTGAAATCTAAAATGTTTGAAGCTTCATTATTTTTTTAAAGTATTACTTTACCTCTGAATGTACGATAACGTATAATCTGCACTGCTGGTGGACAGATGTCAAATTAAGCGTTAATATTTAAGAATAAATTAAAACTATCAGCAAAATAGATTTTTCTTGTTAGCTTTTCAACTAAGTCACTTTAAATTTTGATTTTATTTGAAATATATTGTAATTTTATAGCTTTTTAATTTATAAATAATAAAAATATATGCACTGCACTAGTTAAGGAAGTTGGTGTTAAACAGAATTTAAATTAAATCTCAACAACTTTTTAGGAAAGAAAATTAAAACTAATCTTTGAGCTTGTCTTGTTAGTTGGACCACATGTTTGGTTTTTATTTAAAGAAGATAAAATAATCTTGGGTTTTTTTCAAATTTGATTTTAAAAAAATTTGAGTAACTAGATTCTACAACGAAATTACTTATCCAAATACAAAACCTACTTGTGTTTTCAAAATATATTCTTAGATTGATTCACAAAAAAGGGGCAATATTCAAATTAATTTTACTTCATCAAGTGTAAACTTATATCTTAATAATTGTAGTACAATTGAATTTGAACACAATGTCCTAGTTTTATGAGACTATAAAAATTAAGACTGTATTTATGTTGAGTCTAAGATTGTAAATAAACGAAATAATACATAATCTTGTGAAATTCTTTTACAAATGATAGTTGACATTATTTAAACTAAATTTTATCCTCTTTTATAACAAAGAGAAATGTTTCGGTACAAAAGTATTGAACGAATCTGTTAGAGAGAGATTTATTAAGTGTACGAAGAAAATTAAGTGAAAGAAGTGCATTAAGTGCATAGAAATCCAACTAGTGGAAGAAAATATATACAAGAACTTCATTAAGTGCAAGAAGTGCATTAATTGCAAGAAGTGTGAATAATAATCTCAGAATCAGAAGTCCAACAAGTGCTTGCTTGTTTCATGGAATTGTTGGACTTCTTTCAATTCAGTGACTTCTAACACTTCTGAGAATTTCTTCTAATTCAGAGATCTGCAACTGTTATTGTCAGAAGAACCACGTCTTTCTCCCAGAAAAAAATATTCTGAAGTCAAAAAACAAAATAATTAATAAACATTTAAAAGTTTTAAATTTTAATTGTTACTACCACTAATTACATAATTAAAGTGCAGTGTGCATGTGTGGGCCTACTCTCAAATAAAATTAAACTAAAGGCTGCAGGCCTATTTGAGTCCTTCCTACATTTGTGTAAAATTTAAAATAAAAAATATCCCACTTTAATTTTATTAGAACATTTAGCTGCAGCTTGGCATCTTTAAAAAATCTGGAGTGGCCTATACTCAACTTTACTATGAGTAAACTTAATTTCAAACTTCTTGGGTATATAGTATATAATGTCTCATTTAAGCATAATATAATCGTATAAATGGGAGATGTTCATTAGTATTTCATTCCTGGGGTAGTACAGGTAGTGATTGATCCACTTATCAATAGATAAGCCTTTTTTGTATGTCGCATAATTAATGAATAACATAATCATTAGTATAACTACAGCAGTAATAACATTATGAAAAGCCAAAGTGAAAATTTGCTTATACGAAATAATTTTCTACAAGATAGCATGGCTTTTGCTCCAATAGCCCGTGGATCTCTTACATAGTTTATCTGACCTCCTTCTGCATTTAATACTTCAAACAAATTTTCCCATTTAATTTGAAATCATTTTAAGTATTTTAAAAACATTACAAAGTTTTCAGTTTGAAAAACGTTACAAAGTTCATTCCAAAAACTTCAATATTACACAATAAACGTAAAAAAATCAGCATCTGATATTAACCTTCGTAGAATGGTGCAAGATATAGATTAATTAGAACATTTTGTTAGACAAAACCATCATCCTATAAAAAGAATCAGAAATTACATGTTTATATGCTCTATTGTTGTTGATTTTTTTACATATAAAAATTTAATTCCTCTTACATCACATATAAGTTGTTAAATCATTTAAACATTTTCATTATAACTCTAAAAATTATATTATTTCAGTGAATTCACTGAAAAAAATTCTAAGTCAATGTAAACAATATAAAAAAATATCAAAGATTCGACAAGTATAGCAGGTGTTCCCCTAGTCTAGGATAAACAGTTTTATAGCTGTATTGCTCTTTGCCGTAATCGAAATTTCATGAATTTTTTTTCATTAATTGCTAATTATTTGTTCCATTTTTGGTGAAATTTTCATGATTTTTTTAATGAGCCGTTTAGCGTCAAAAAACATTTTCTGAAAACAGAAATCGTACTTTAACGTCCCTTCGGCGAATGTAACTTTGAAAAAAATTATTTAATCTCATCCTCAACATAATGTTCTATTTTTAGGCATAGTATCATTCAAAATTGATTCCGTCAAACGTAAAAAAATGGCTTGTGTACGCTCTCATAAGCTTTGAGATTGAATTATAAGTCAAATTTTTACATTTTATTGAAAAAAAAATATTTACCGTTGTTTTAAAATTCTGAATATATTTTTCGTTTATTGTATTTGTAACCTCAAAGATAATTGCCAGAATTTAAAAACTCTAGAGTTAGGAGTTTAGGAGAAAAAATGTTTTTTGGAAACTGGTTTTTGGTCAAAAAAGTGGCTATTCCAACATGCATAATTCCTCCCAAACAATAGGAATCTTCAACACTATGGGGCCCATTTTTTCATACCTTTCTAGCCCCATAATCACATAAGTTACATAACAAAGTAGAATAGAAACAGCTGTGTAAATGTTGACATAGACATCATAAAACGCAGATCAATGAAGTCTTAAGTTCAGAAGAAGGTTTACTGTTGATCCTTGATTATGTTAAAAAATGGTATTACATTCATCTATTAATTCTTTGGACTATTTTGTGTAGACTATTTTACCTGTAAATAATATAAGAGTTAGGAAACACAAGAAACCAGTTTAAATAACTAAATCCAATGAAAATTTTGACAAAAAATGTCAGATAATGCTGTTCGGGGTACTCATTAAAAACTGAGTATATTTCGTTTCCGTTATTTGAACCTAAGTATGATGTTTAAAACGTGGTTTGAGTAGGAGGTGGTTCGGGACACAATTATTAACTATTCGGAATGGTTACCCTGATCAGAACAGGGTCGTATCAGGGCCTCCGCTAATCCCCCAACATCGGACTCACCTGGAGCCCACCTTTCAAGCCTTCAGGACCCCCCATACTAAATGTCCTACCACCTGACTAAAACTTAAAGGTAAACATCAAAAGTAGAATAGAAATTAGTCAATGTAAGTATGTTGACTATTTAGATCAAAGAACATCATACCTACTTAATCATGACTATATAGACAAAATACATAATATATAAATAGAAATAAGAAACTAATAATAAACATGACTATATACATCATACCATATCTAGCCCCATAATCATCAAAAGCTACATAAAAAGAGTTAGAATAGTATTAACTAGATATGTAAAATGTTTGACAGGTAGTCAGATCATAAATAACATCGGGTACCTAAGGCAAGGTATACAAACTTATAAATAAACACTAAGAACCCTAATACATCACCCATGATCCCCCCCTATATACATCATGCCATTTCTAGCCCCATAATTACATAAGTTACATAAAAGAGCAGAATAGAAATAGCTACGTAAATGTTGACATTACATTGATAATAAATAATACCTACTTACATCTATAAAGCAATATACAAAATTATAAATAAAATAAGAATAATCATATTTGTTTAAACACATCATACTATTTCTACCCCCATAGTCATATTAATTACATGAAACAGTAGAATATAAATAGTTATGTAAGTTTGCCTTATAATCATAGAACACATACCGTTTAGCAATTCCAAATTCAATTTACCTCATAAAACAGAATTGCAAATGAATAAGATATAATCATATTTCTCATAATCTCAAGTTTCCATCCCATTAATCATTATTTATGAAAATAGAAGAGAAACAGCTATAAAATAGACATTAATATCAAAATTCAAATGTATACTGTTACCTCATAAAAAGAATTCTAATGTAAGGAAATAGATAATCATATTTCTTCATAATACCTCAAAGGGTTTCCCATTCCTTTAAATTTATTTATGGGAAATAGAAGAGAAACAGCTATAAAATAGGCATTTAAATATCATAAAATTCAAATGTTATATGTTACCTCATAAAACAGAATTGAATATCAGGATGTAATCATATTTCTTCATAATCCTCAAAAGGGTTTCCATTCCTTTAACATTTGATTTTATTGGGAAAATAGAAGAGAAACAGCTATAAAATAGACATTTAAATATCATAAAATTCAAATGTTATATGTTACCTCATATAGTAAAATTAAAAGAAGGTTGTAAATATAGATCTCCATATACCATATACCTGAAAACAGTTTTTACATGCAAAACAAACGACATGAAAATATACTTATGAAAATTTAAAGTCAATAGATTTATATAAATTAATATAAATTTAAAGTTAATTAAACATTTATTGTATACAACAACCATAACTTACCTCACACAATAGAATACAACAAATAATAAAATGATAACACCTCTTTATCACTTCAAATGCGTTTCTATCCCTTGAAATCATATTAGTTACATGGGAGATTAGTTTAAAAAATATATATGTTAGTATAGACTTAAATACATCAAACACATATATTCAACATATATGAGGTACCTCACACATATACCTTTAATATAATTAAAGAAATATATAACCACATTTCTTCCTCCATATCAAGAGCGTTACTAGTGCCATAACATATGAGTTACACAAGAGAGTAGATAGAAACAGTAATGCATTTATAGATTTAAAAAAATGTAAAATACTTACGTATTCAACGACAAGTTACCTACACGGTAGAATTACAATAATTATGTATCTTCATATATTCTTTTTTTTTCACTATTTAAAAACTTTAATCTAAAACACATGCTTTCGGCTCACATTAGGCACCATCAGGTAAAAAACGATAAACGAAAATGGCAAACAAAACAAATGCTACTGTACTAAGAGCGGTTAACAACTAACTATGATGGAAATAAGAAAATATGCGGAAGGGAGGGAGGAGTAAGTAGGAGGGCCTGCGTAGGCATGCAGGACAGGGCACTGAGCCCAACTACCTGCACATCCCTACACCTACCTCTCTTCCTTATTTATAGTTTGTATCAAAATGTTTTGAACTAGGTATTACATTAAGGTCAGTTTTGAATATTTAAAGCTTCCGAGACATCAGATTACGTATCCTCGAAGCCCTTTACATCAAAGACTATACCCCTTGTTTAAATATTCGAAACAGAGATCTTAATGTAATACCTAGTTCAGAAAATTTTGATACGAACTATAAGTTAGTAGAGGTAGGAGAGGTAGGTGTAGGGTCGCACAGGTAGTTTGGTTCAGTGCCCTGCCCTGCATGCCTACACAGGCCCTCCTACTTACTTCTCCCTCCCTTCCCCATACTTTGTTATTTCCATCCTAGTTAGTTGCCAACCGCTCTTAGTACCGTAGGATTTGTTTTGTTTACCATTTTAGTATATCATTTTTTACCTGATGATGACTAATGTGGGCCGAAAGCTTGAGTATTATATATTCTTATGATGATCTCCATATACCTGAAAAGCCTTTGCCGTGTTTCTAGACTACAAATTCTGAAACTGCTTGAAGTTGGGTAGCTCTTAATTCTAAAAATGGCTGAAAGCACACTGTATACAAATATTCGAGAAATATTTTAATTAAATCAAATACAATACGGTAAAAATAATCAACAAAAAATAAAGATAATGAGACTTACTTTCAGGTTGCTTATTCTTCTGCCCCGAGAAAAATAAACTTGATGAGCCTCGGCATCTTCTTCAGTGTTTGGGGATAAAAAATTTCACAGGGACAGGGAGGAGCTCGCATTTCTTTTTCAATTCAAAGAAAAGTTTTTATGCCTAGCCTATTTTGACTAAAGAATAATCTTATTAGAAACTGTAGAATTTTTGCTCAGAGTGGTGAACAAATGTCATCTCGCCATTCGTAAAACAAATTCGCTGCGGTGAGTAGCTCTTCTTTAGAAGAAAATCGTTGATACTTATCAATCATTATAATGATGCGCTCAAAAATAGAGGTATAATGCGTATGGTGCCTATGTTTTTATATTTGGATATACTAATTTGAATCACTCAGAGACACCTAGACACCCTTAACAGATCACGATTGGTCTGGGAAGAACAGTGGAAGTGAGGGGGTCTCGAACAGTGTATGATGTTGATTTTCTGTTTTGCTGTGTACTGTAAATGATTACATGCAATAAACACAAACATGCCCACTAACCTGTGTACAGGTATCCTTCCGTCTGTACCTGCAACAGTACACACATGTTAATATTAACTCAATTGTAATGTACAATATTGTGGAATCTTTGTCAGTCATTGTTGTGACTAGTCATAATCAAATAATTTTGATATATGTCAAAGTTATATAATTAAAACATAAATCAGATCAGCATATAAAGTATTTTTTGTCGTTTTCTTCATTCAGAAACAGACCTATTTCTAATAATTTTATTCTTCGGTAACAACCGTTACAATGGAATTACAGAAATATTTGCTCTGAATACAGAAAAAAATCGCTCTTCTTAAAAGATTGCATAAAATGGACATAACATCATAAATCCTCACTATATATTCAAAGATGAGTATTGATATAAAATACCAAATGACATTTGCTATCAAGTGAAAAAAAATAATTATTAATTACGATGGCATAATGCGACAGTGCATAGTCTACCATGTTCCATAACCAAGAGCAATCGCGAACTGGTTCAGTTAAATAAAAAAAAACACATATTATTCATATCAATTTTTATGATAATGACACTTATTTTAGGTTTGTTTCATATTGGTGAATCAATAAGAAGAAATTAACTAAATATAGGTAAAAAAAATCTACCATTTAAATTTTATTTATTGCCTAAAATTTAACATATGTGTTGACATGTAGTTAAAATTATACTTAAATGAGTAGTTTTGACATTTACTTATCAAGTAACATTATCGGTGAATAAAAAAAAAATTTCATTATTAACTTGGCATTAAATTACCACATTGCATTGTCGGCCATTTTTTTTTGGACGAAAAGCAATCATCGAGTGTTTCAGTTCAATATATAAAAAAAAAATTTATCAAATTTTATGACAATTGCATAAAATAGCAATAATAGCATAGGTTCGTTTGAGATCGGTGAATCAAAAAAAAGCAGATAACTTAAAAAAAAGTAAAGAAAAAAATTATTACTATTTGAATTTTAATTTATTCCGTATAATTTAACATATATAGGTTGACACGTAGTTAAAATTATAGTTAAAAAACTAGTGTTGGCATAATTATCAAGTGACATTATCGGTGAACAAAAAAAAAAAGTTCAATATTACTTTGGCATTAAATTACCTCATTGTATTGTCGGCCATGTTTATTTGAATAAAAGCAACCACTCAGTGATTCAGTTCAATATATAAAAAAATGTTTTTTTTTTATGAACTTTAATGATAATAACAGTTATCTTAAATTTATTTGATATTGGTGAATCAAAAAGAAGCAGATAACTTAAAAAAAGTAAAGAAAAAAATTATTACTATTTAAATTTTAATTTATTCCGTATAATTTAACATATATAGGTTGACACGTAGCTAAAATTATAGTTAAAAGACTAGTGTTGGCATAATTATCAAGTGACATTATCGGTGAACAAAAAAAAAATGTTCATTATTACTTCGGTATTAAATTACCTCATTGCATTGTCGGCCATGTTTATTTGAGTAAAAGCAACCACTCAGTGATTCAGTTCAATATAGGAAAAAATGTTTTTTTTTATTAACTTTAATGATAATAACAGTTATCTTAAATTTATTTGATATTGGTGGATCAAAAAGAAGCAATTAACTTAAAAAAATAAAGAAAAAAATTAACAACTATTTCAATTTTAATTTATTCCGTTTAATTTAACATATATGGGTTGACACGTAGTTAAAATTATAGTTAAAAAACTAGTGTTGGCATAATTATCAAGTGACATTATAGGTGAACAAAAAAAAAATGTTCATTATTACTTCGGTATTAAATTACCTCATTGCATTGTCGGCCATGTTTATTTGAGTAAAAGCAACCACTCGGTCATTCAGTTCAATATAGGAAAAAATGTTTTTTTTTATGAACTTTAATGATAATAACAGTTATCTTAAATTTATTTGATATTGGTGAATCAAAAAGAAGCAGATAACTTAAAAAAAAAGTAAAGAAAAAAATTAACAACTTTTCAATTTTCATTTATTTCGTATAATTTAACATATTTGGGTTGACACGTAGTTAAAATTATAGTCGAAAGACTAGTGTTGACATAATTATAAAGTGACATTATCGGTGAACAAAAAAAAAATTTCATTATTACCCTAACGCAAAGAAAAATATTAACTACCATTTGAATTCTTATTTATTCCGTACAATTTAATGTATATGTGTTGATACATTGTTAGAATTATAGTTAAAAGACAAATGTTAACATAAAATATCAAATGACATTATTGGTGAACAAAGAAAAATTGTTACATTACCTGGGCATAGAGCCTCAGTGAACGTTCCTCCATGTTCCGTTGATGAAGAGCAGCAGCAGACTGACTGGTTCTGACCTGCAAGGAACTTTAGGAAGTCCAGAGTTCACTTTCGCAGTCTTATAACAGATTGGCCAACCCCATTATGACTAGGTATTTACTTCATTAAATAATCAAACAAATTTGTTAAATGTTTCATTTTATTGAAAGTTTTTTTTTTATACGGTTCAGTGATAAAGTTTATGCTTATTGCTGTATGGTTTACATCAATAAAGAATTGAGAATAACAGTTGATATTTAAAATACAACACTGTTTTGACAAAACTTTGAAAAATAAGTTATTACTAAACGATTTAACAATAGATTTGGAAATAGTATTTTACTTCACTATAAATAAAATGCAGTGACAATAACAAAATATGATTTTGAAATTTCATTGTCTTGATGATATCTGAGTGGGCGTGGGTGGGAATGATTCCTACAGTTTGACACAAAAATATGAAATTCATTATATACATAATTCCAAAAGAACTACATAGCTTTTTGTCAATATCGAAGCATGATAAAGGTGCTTTATGGTAATTTATGCTAAAACACAAACAATATTTTTTGTTTTTTGAAGACGAAAAAAAAACTGCCATTTTGCACATAACATCATCACAGTGTTAATATCAATAGAAAGTAAATTCCGTTTTGGATACTAGGAATACAAAAAAGTAAGATAATAACTTCTTTCTGCGGTTACTTGTCAGAATCACAATTTCAAATAATAATCATTACTTTATATACAAAAAAAAATCAACAAGAATCAAATCAAATATAATATAAATGATTATACTACCGAAATAATTTTATTAATGAAGCACAGTAAAAAGAAATATTGTACAATGTATAATTTGTTCACAACATAAAATAACTGAAGTAGTATGCACTTAATATTACTGTAAGTTAATATATTATTGAATGAATTTATAATCAATGTAATTAATTAATTATTAACCTTCACAATAAGTTATATTGCAAAGGACCTCATTTGTAGGAGTAACAATATCTGTTCTTATTTCAATTAATTCATTCTAATCAATGCCTACAAGCATTTAACTGGTTGTGATGAAAATGTAATCATTATTAAAAAGACTGGAGTGGTCATTTTTAAACTAATTTCAACATTAATAATTTTATCAATACCCATCACAAAAATAAAATACCTTCTTATTCTGAATTGCAATCAAACTACGAAATTTACTACTCGTCAATAACTGAAGTAAGTTACACCTTCTAAATTTACAATGAATGTAGTTAATATTATCTATTTTTGAGGACATCGTAGTCGTAATATGCTTCATATATACAATATAGAGTGCTTAATACTATATTATTTATGAAGATGAACATTTACATTCTTAACATGATATGTATCAAAGATATTCTGTTTAAGTAATGCCACTAAATTATAAGAAGTATAACTTTTATAATTCATTTTAATAACTTAATGAAAATACTATCTTTTCATTCATCTTAAACTATAATAATTGTAAAAAATTAATTAAGCAACAATATTTCTATTAGTTTAGCATATTTCTAATTAAATAGGTGTCGTCTTAAGTAAAAATTCTGAATCAAATATGTACTTTGAATAAAGTAGGTAATTCTTCTTCATAAATAATCGATAATAAGCATTTTAAATCTTTCTTAACATTATGTTTAATCCACAAGATTTCATTTTAGAAATAAGATACAAAATGCGTTAACCAAAAGGATTGCTAATTTAAAATTCAACCCATCATATTCATTGAAAGCAATAATTAAGGAATCATCTGATTATTTGCATTTGCCATTAATATTAACTATTTAAGTACTATGATACTGCAGAAGTAAGTTAAGACAAAAATTGTACTTACATTTTGAAGTTATAATTATTGTATGAAATATCACGTTGAGTGAATAAACTTCTAAATTATTAGAACTTTATTTAAAGACACTGCCGAAAGTGTAACACTTTACTGTGGAATAAGGGCGTCAGCTTTGCTTTGTTTATAGCTGGTTTAAAGTAAAAATTACTTTCATGTTGCAGTTGTTTGTTTAGATGTTTCTTTAAGAAACATTTGGTTTGGTCTATGCTCAACTGTACTATAATTAAATATATTGTCAAAATCATAAATAATCAATTAACTAAATTAGTTTTTTAAAATATGGTAGGCTTCATTTTACAATTTTTACAGTGATCTTTACGGTAAGAGGGCTACGTTGATAATAATAATGATGATGATAACGATGTTACATCATTCAGGTAATTATTTGTTTCTGGAAAGTATAAAAGTTTATCTTTGATAGTTAGTTAGAGGTGGTTAGTGATATAAACAACCACCATTTGCTTGTATGAAAATTGTACTTGTATCTAATGTAAGCTCGAATAATCCATCTTGCTAGTTTATCACTATTATTCAAAATATTTGCACAGTAAGTAACCTAAGATTCCTATTGATATGTACTTGTGCTTGCTTCAACATTAGAATACAACTGACTTAGAATAGACTAGTATGTTACTACTGAGGAATCAGTAACTTCATGCATATGAAACATTTTAGTTATATATATTACTAATTTTGTATACCTTACAAAATAATTCTAAGATATCAATATTATTTTCAGCGAATTTTTCTTAAGTGACTACTAGACACTTAATTTAACGGTTCATATATAAGACACTAACCAGACAGAGAATGTGTATCAATATTTCTTGCAACTCTGCATAAACTAAACAGATCTAACATGATGCTAAATCACTGAAAAATAATCATTATTTTCTTTTTGTTATCCTGTAAAGAGTAGCATCTAAGTAACCTTCGTTCCTTCATTATTATCAAATACTATAAATCATTCTGGAAATTTCATTTGACTTCATTTTTATTTTTTCATTTGGGTATTATTTTATAAGAGGTTTCTGTATATATTTTCTAGACCATTGAGTGAATATTGAAAGGTAGTCATACGTAGTAACAGTTATACGTAGAAATAATTATTGTCTGATTTTTGGATTAATGTTAAAGTTAAAATTGAATAAGTTGAATAGGCTAATTTGTCTTAATTAATTCAACACCAAAGAAAGCAGAAATGAAATTGAAACCTCCTCAGATCGTAAGAGTAAGGTTTCATGAATTAGATTTTGAATCTCATTGTTTGTAAAATATATTTATACATCCATCTGAAAGTACAAGTATTTAGCATGTTTAATGTTGATACAGGGTGTCTTCAGTGCATTCGAGATAATATGACATAGTTATAGTTATGATGAGTTAATAGATAGACCCAAGTCTTTAATTATGTCTCCTATCTCCAGTGGTTAATTCCAGTTCCAAACTCTTCCCAACAGTTTCTGTAACCATTGCATATCATTGTTAATTCAAAGAATTTAAAAGAAAAAGTTGTTAATGACGTTCTAATATAAGTATTTATTTTTATAGCTTCAGGGATTCTAGTTGGTATAAATTTCGAATATGTTGATTGATCAAGCTATTAGTTGAGAGGCGAGACAAGTGAAAGACGTAACCGACTCAAGTGTAATACATCACCTAAGACCTACTTCACCAAGCCTTCCAACTTCTTTAGTAGCTACTAGCAAACACCCTACCATCGATCCTTGAGAAACTCCAGCAAGCTATCATGTCCGGCTACAACAGACACGCTTCCGTAAGTTTCTGTTTTTTTTTTCTTTTTTTAAACAAAAACTAGAATTAGGATAAGTACAACAATAATTATGATTCATCACGGTTAAAATAAACTTCAAATACAAACTAAGAACAAACTTCTCATATTATTCTACTTTCTTTGATAAATTAGAAATTGAAAGCACTATTCACATCTTCATGATAACTAGTTGAACTACTGAAACATGTCAACTTGGAAAAGATATTATAAATCTAGATTAGTGGTTCTCAACCTATTTTTATCCATGGACCTTTTTCCCTTCTTTTGTTCTTAGTGAACCCTTTTATAACTATTGGACATAAGAACAATTTTCTATTTTTCAATAATACAAATTTTAATTTTAAGGTTTTAACTATTAAAGAAATAATATATAATTAAGTTTTATTATTAAATTGAAACTAATTAAATACAAATAAACTATTCTACAATTATAATAATGATCATAATAATACCTAGCAATAATAATAATCATAATTATGTTGTTTAATTACAATAGCACAATATTTCTTCTGAAGAGAAAATTCACTTTAGTTATGATGCCCTTTGAAAATAGCTTACAAGATATTGTGTAGACTTTTAATCAGGGGTCTAATTTGTAACAATGTCATACCCTCACCCCCTCTTGTTCCTAAGACTATCTTTTTCGAAAAGTTTATTCTAAATAATGTGAAAATATAAAAAAAGTCTCTTCATTTTGTCTTTATTAGCATATATATTTACAACTTTACATAGGCTATGTTCATAAACCTAGAAAGCTTTCTTTCTTTTACCTCTGTAAACTGTGATCACAGTTCACTCCCTGAAAACTTAAAATTCAACCCTAGCGATGAATTTCACCCCCATTGAGAACCCTTGCTCTAGATGAGTTAGATCTGTGTAGCTAACATGACCAATATGTTGCAGCAGCAAGCGTCAGCACTGGAGTCTGCCGCCTCCTACCCATCGCCCAATCTTCAGCAGAACTATGTCCATCCTCAACAACCTCAGTTATCGCATTTTCTCCTCTGTGACACAGTATCCGAGCAGTACCAGCTACCTGCAACCGCAGCCTTATTACCAACCTCAGCCCTACTACCAACCTCAACCTCAACCATATTACCAGCCACAGAACTATTACCAGCCACCTATTCCCCACCATCCACCATACTACCACCAGAAGCGCTCCTCAGTCAGTCTCTTTAAGTCTAATCCATTCACTGTGAAGAAGCAAAACCTGTAGTGAGGTTTAGCTCATTCACCTCATTACAAAATATACTTTTCCAGAAATAAATAGGCTATTAATTTAATTAAATTTAATTCCTTAAAATTAATAAATTCTTGCCTATAGTATTGACTAAAATAAATAATTGCAATAATAACTATCACTTCTAATCAAATGATTAAAATTGTAAAATTATAATTATAGTAATAATTATACTATAAATATTATAGTAAAATTGCTTATAAAATTGTAAAATAAATAACAATTAAATTAATAATGAGGTATTCATACGTTTAGAAGACATGAACATTGCTTTTTATCATTTCTCCCAAGGAGAGCTGGTAGAGAGACTGTACGTCATGTACTCAGCTGTGCTATTATTTGTCCTGTAGAATCATTTTAATTTGATGTTATTTATAAGCACCCCACGTTTTTCTAGTTATTTATTATTTTATATTTATTTTTATGACAATATCAATAACACAGAATACACAATGGAACAAAACAGTCGATATTTTAAACGTAGCTTATCATCAAGGGAAGATTAGCTAGACAAAGTGCTTTCCTAGTCTTCTCCTGATGGGAATTTTGATTAAAAATATAAATTTCAGTAATTTTGTTGTATATCTTACGTTATTTCAAAGTTGTTAATGAAGTCAGTTGAATATTCGTTTTTTTTTTGGAGTTCTATATAAAAGAGTGTAATTACTTTGTTTTTGATGTAATTTCAGAGAGACTTAGACGTTAGATGTCAACTTGAGACGCTTACTTCGCAAATGGTAGGACGAGTGAGGAATGTCACCTGTAAAGAACTTGGCTACGTAAGTTAACAAGATATAATTACGAAATCAGCTCCTCAATAAAGACAAATCATATTGGGGAATTTCAAAAATTACATCTCTACATAAAAAAAATCTGGAGTGGCCTACACTCAATTTTACTATAAGTAACTTAATATCAAATTTCTTGAGTATATAACACATTACGTCTCATTTAAGCATAACGTAAACATCTAAATGGGATATGATTATTAGTCTTTCATTCCTGAGGTAGTACAGATAGTGTTTGAAGGACATATCAGTATATAAGCTTTTATTTTTGTACATGTTGTTTTAAAATTCTGAATATATTTTTCTTTTGTTGCATTTGTAATCTCAATGATAATGTCAAAATTTCAAATCTCTTGGGTTATCAGTTTAGAAGAAATAAATGTTTTCTAAAAAACGGTTTTTGGCAAAAAAAGTGACTTTCCCATCATGCATAATTCTTCCCAAACAATAGGGATCTTCTTCCCTATGGGGCCCATTTTTGTGTAAAATATCAACTTGATCCATCAAAGATTCTGGACCGTAGCGTGGTAACAAGCAATGCTAACAAACTCACCCACCCACACATACACAGACATCATCGAAAAAACGTCATAAAACGACTTCTGGGACCTCAAAACATGTAATTCCGTCAAAATCTCGAGATCGATTTTTTTCATGATCACTATACTTTACTTATAGTTATGTAAAAAAATTTAAAAAAACTGTGAGGCGTAATTTTTGAAATTCCCTGATATGAGTAAATACCTGACTATAACAGATTGCATAAGTAATGAAAGACAAATCGAATAAACTAAACATGATGGATTGAGATCTTTATTTATAAGTGATATGTTAAAATCAAGATAGCTAATTCACATAATGGAAATATTAATTATTAATAAGATTACAATTTTGTTAGCCATTGCCCAAAAATAACCAAGTGTATATGTTAAGGTGAATCACAGCTTTATTCTTTTGTTTGAAAGAGGTATTCTCTGAAGAGCATACAAACTACATAAAAATGCTCAAATAGTTGAATGCGAATAAACAGTGATATCAATTTTTTGTTTAAAAAGCCAGAAATTAGTATAATGGTTAGGATAGGCAGACTAAGGTGGTCAGGACGTGTTGTGAGAATGCCAACCAAGGATTTGACAAGAAAGTTATTTGAAGAAAGAGGAGATCGGTCAAGTGTTTAGTGAAAGCTTTATGTGGAAGCTTCACTTGATAGATGGAGTATAGAAGATTCTTCAGTGTGTTAAGGAAAAGAAATCTAGAACAGGGACAACTGGCGGAAGTGTTTGGAGGAGGTGAGGGCGTAGTAACATAACAGCAATCCACTATCGGTGATTCCCAGCTTACTTCATAAATCCATAATTAATGTTTGATTATCAAGTACTTAACGAGATAAAATGATAAGTTCATCGGTAATTAGTGTTAACTCAGTGACAGTACAACATAATTTAATATGTTCATTGATAAAACATGTTTTCATATCTGTATGAATATCAGATCAGACGAAATCTCTGTTTAGTTGGATATCAACTTGAAGCCTGATTACGAAAGAATCTTGGATAGAATCCAGGAAGCTCCCTGCAAGAGAAGAACTCAAAAGAGATATGGCAGAAGGTGTGGATTTCTATAAAAAATTTTCTGTAAGTATATAATCATTTTATAATATAGATGAACAAAAGTATGCACCAAATAATATTAATTAATATAACTGAATTCAGAAG
This sequence comes from Hermatobates lingyangjiaoensis, assembly GCA_026182355.1. NCBI lineage: Eukaryota > Metazoa > Arthropoda > Insecta > Hemiptera > Hermatobatidae > Hermatobates > Hermatobates lingyangjiaoensis. The sequence continues at coordinate 943,322 of JAPFBL010000092.1, forward strand.
ACATGATTGTACTCATTCCTCTTATCTTATTATTAAGGTTCACAATTTCTAAAAGAAATATCGAAATAACAAAAATGTATATCCAAAACTATAAATCGGTTGTTGGAAATGTCAATGGTAATAATGACTTAGGTCTGTTCTAAGTCATATGTTAGTTCTTATACTATTTATAAATATGCATTCGTAAAAAATATAAACAATTTACAACAGATGTATATTCTCCAGAGTTATAGAGATATAAGATATTCCAAACTATAAGATACTTAGTATAGTTTACATATTTTTATATAAATACACAGTATGCATAAATCGTATATACTTTACTTTTATCATCTTCTCGCAGTCCTGGATATCAGATGATTTCAATGATAATACTTGTCAGCTCCAAAGCACACTTCTTTGTCCTATATTTCGTGTTCGGCTACCTCCTTAATTATCTATAGGTATATCTTTAGATATGTAAACTATAACACATTTTTAAAAAAAAACCTTTGAATTTATGATGATCCTCATGTAAATAAATAGAAGGATGTTATTTTTTCCAGCTTTTCATTGTGAATTCCATGTATCGTAGGCTATTTCATTGTGAATTCCAAGTATCGTAGGCTATTTCATTGTGAATTCCATGTATTGTAGGCTATTATTTCATTGTGAATTCCATATATCGTAGGCTATTTTATTGTGAATTCCATATATCGTAGGCTACTTCATTGTGAATTCCATATATCGTAGGCTATTTCATTGTGAATTCCATGTATCGCAGGGTATTTCATTGTGAATGCCTTATATTGTAGACTTTTTCATTGTGAATTCCATATATCGTAGGCTATTTCATTGTGAATTTCATATATCGTAGGCTATTTCATTGTGAATTCCATGTATCGCAGGGTATTTCATTGTGAATTCCATATATCGCAGGCTATTTCATTGTGAATTCCATATATCGTAGGCTATTTCATTGTGAATTCCATATATCGTAGGCTATTTCATTGTGAATTCCATGTATCGCAGGGTATTTCATTGTGAATTCCATATATCGTAGGCTATTTCATTGTGAATTCCATATATCGTAGGCTATTTCATTGTGAATTCCATGTATCGCAGGCTATTTCATTGTGAATGCATTATATTGTAGACTTTTTCATTGTGGATTCTTTCTATCGTAGACAGTTATTATTGCGCACTTTTTCAAAAAGAGAATTCAACGAAAAGTAAAAATTTATTCTTTCTATTGGAGAAAGAAATGTCAGAAGAAGTTGGAATGGGATACACTCAACAATAAAATTAGTTAATGTATCAATATCATTGACAATCAATTTAATAATTTCTTTTATTTCACTGTGACTACTCTGTAATGCTCCACTACAAGTCTTCTTGTATGGTGGAGGGTCTTAATGTTCCTGTATTATTCCCTAATGGTATGAACTAAAAAAGGTACAACCGGATTGAAGATGTTTCTGGGTTGGAGTCAGCTGGGTCGTACTCCGGCTTGAGGGGTTACCCATCTCTATCTGGTTGATTCATCTGGTGCCTGTCTTTTTCAACACTTATTTCTCACTGCTGTTACAGCAGCTTTGCGGCTACTTTAGGTGAATTGTTAGATTGGTACCCTAGGTATAAAACTCTGGAACACGCCGTTATAAAATTATAATTATAGCATAATTAATTACTAGCATTATTGTGCAAATAATTTTATGTAATTAAATTACACTGGAATAACTTTGTCACCCAATATTCTATATCTTTTTAAAAAGTCTCAAAAATATATATGTTGTAATAAATTCATTGTAATAAATATAAATACAATCTTGTTAATTTATTGATTAATAATAATGTTAATGTGTAGTTTAATAAAATACTAAGCCAGGGAAGTACCTTTTTTTTACGAATTCTAGCGGATATTTTAAAAACTAATTTGTTTGAACTAATGCTCGCTAGGTGTCAGGAGTGTCATTTCCTAGACCAGTGGTCTGGCTTGAGGGTTACCAGCCCCTTTCTCTTTTCTTTTTCCCACTATCAGCTTCACTTTTCTTAAGACTTTTTCTCGCCCTTCATTGGGAATTAGTAGTTATTGTCCCTGGGCCGGCGTTTGAAGTAGAAGGTTTGCTCCATCGCACTCTGATTCTGGAGGGAGTCAAAGCTGTTAAATACACAGACAGTGCGGTGATGGTGGACTCAGATTAGCATGGTCAGCTTTCCTTTTCGTGTTAGTTTTCTTCTATCTCCTATTTTCTTACTTTCCTATTCTTTCCTATCCTTCTCAACTCCCTATTCTCTGTTAGTCTCTTCTTTCTTTAATATCAATTTTCATCTTTAATGCCCATTGATGATCTCATTTACCCAGGTGACCATCAGTCTTTTCAAGTTTACAAGACTTATGTTTATAACTCGTGTAGATTTAAGTCGTGGTAGCCTGTCTCCGCGAAGTTCACCTTGGACACTTCACAGAGAATGTCGGTAAGGTTGCAGTTAGTCACTCGACGTGGCGAAAGCGCTCCACATTAAAAGTCATCAACCTGGTCTGCTTTATGTTTTTATGGCCGACAAATGCACATGATTAAATCGAAACATGATACTTTGTAACGACCTTGTCAAACTCTGTTGCAAAATATTAAAAAAATCTCATTGCGAATCAATTTAATAACTTGATTTATTTTAACGTAACCATCTTCATGTTATTAATTATAACAAACATGTATCACTTTACATCACAATGTGAGTAGTAACTTCAGAAGAAACTGAATAGTGCCTTTTTAGTGTCATATTTCCTCAACCTTTCAAAGTTCATGAAATTGTTATCATTCAAAATTAACTTCAAAACAATGCTTATGACAAATTTTAAAGTTACTAGCTTCACCAAAGGACTGGTTAAAGTCAACCTGTTTTGATGTAATTTATGATATAGAATTTTGTATCTTTCAATATTACCTTAAAACAAAAGGGTTATTTACAACATCAAAAGCTGTATACATGTAAAAGTTCGGTAAGATTTGTCAAGCAGTGCTGTTGTAAAGACTTTCAAAGTTTTCGATAAACACACAACCAGTCACACGCTGGCAAGCATGATCAAGAATCTGTTCAGGAGGCCTAAAACGTGTAAATCCATGAAATGTTAACGTGAACCAGTTTACGAGGTAAGAGATATTCATCTCTTAAACTGACTGATGACGAAAATGCATCAAATACATCACTGTAAAAATACAACGAAAATACATCACTGTCCTAGCACAATCTCAATAATGCAAACAGTAATAGTTATCCTTTTTTAGTGTAAGATTTCCTTTTCTAGTATTCATAGTTTATGGTTTTTTTAACATATATAATCAAGGAAATACTTAATACGAAATTTAGAGTTTCTAGTATTGCCACAAGAGCGAGTAGTTGACATACTTTTCATTTTGGTACTCATTTTTGTGACTGTAAAATTTTGTAATTAGTTCGCAAATACTAAAGAGTTTATCGGAAATAATCCCTTGTTTATAAATCTGTCACAATATTTTTGGATAATATTGCATCATGAGAGACATCGTATCCTACTTTACATCAAAACAACTATTCAATTTTTCCACTGATTTTGCTATTCTAGAAACATCTTAGACTAAATCATCTCTACATGTTAGTTCTGATTCACTGGGTTCAAAGGCCTGTTGTCAGATGCCCCTAAAATATTCAAGGAGCAACACAGAATGTTCCTTTTAAGACTAAGGTCATTTTTTGTTTTTGTTAACTAAAGGTTTTTAGAACTAATTTTGTTGACTTGCCTTTCAGATAGATGTATTATCCCTTACAAAAATTTCAGTTTACCAAAACTTCTCCTTGTGGGGGGGGGGGGGGGGGGCTGACAAAGCCAGTCCTCTGATGCTGATTCCTCTAGAGAATATTGCATTACCCATTATTTTTCGACTAATCCCTGTCAGATGAATCCCGAGTCTCTTAAGAAACTTAAAAGTAGCCCGACAGGTTCTTTGCGTATTTTATCAATTTCAGATCTTATTCCTGAACTAGAGATCCTGTTGTGAGCCAAGGCTTCACATCCAAGTAACAAATTATGTATTGTTTCCTCCATCATGGTGCATTTCTACAGATGAGCTCTTCTGCAATGATCCCCAATTTAAGCAGGTGTTTTTTTTTTAAATAATGCTGCCCTGTTAGAAAACCTACCATTACTTTGATTTGCCTTAATAGATTATCTGTCGTTTTCATGGAAGATTCTTTAATCATTAACCTACATGTAACAAAATTAAAAGGTTCTGGACCTAGAAGAGGACTTACAGTTTCCTTCTTGGTTAGCCTGTCAGCTATTTCATTGCCTTCTATTCCACAGTGACCTACCATCCATGCAAGGTTGACCCCAGACGAAACAATCTCTAGAAGAAGTTTGTACTCCCATAAGAGTCTAGAGTTAACTTTATAGAGTTTATAACTTCTCATGTTGCTACAGACAACCTGCCAGTTTTAGTGTAATTTATAAATGTTTAGCACCCTCTTTACTCTTCTAATTCTTAAAATCATGAAATATTGGTAGCAAGACAATACCTGAAAGAAAATCTTAAGATTATTGAATCACCGAAGAATTAGCTTACAAATAGCAGCCGCTTTGTTATTAAGTATGAGAGTGTACCTTTCCCATGTTTCAGTATTACTTAAAACCAATGGAGTTCTTAATCACACCAAAAATTATATATCGGACATTCAAGGATTGTAAAGTTGTTATATGTAGCTTGATTACACTTTTATTTGCAACCATCTGAAAAACATAATACAATATATGGTTGAAAAGCTATTCCATTTATAGTTTTAAGAACTAAACTGTCATATCATATTTAATCATCATTATATCATCTTCAAATGTCATTTATCTATATACATAAAATTAAGGTTTCGTCTGCTCATTGTTTAGAACTGACTCATTTCAAGTTATCTTTACGTTTTATACATCAGAGAAACCGAATCCATCTTTTGGAAAAATATCAGTCTGTTTGTTCGTTCAAAAAAAATTGTCACATCAAACTCACCGGCTAAAAGTCATAGTGAGTTGAAACAGTAGATTTTTGTATGTCTAACTTAAAAGCTAAAATTTGAATGGATTGAAAATTCAACGTAGAAGCAAAGTTATGGACTTTTAAGCTGTGTTTGGCTAGCTAAACAGGTAAATAGCTAAAAATATACAGGTATTTTTCGGTGCTTGATACTATAGCAAGTAGGCATTGTTAGTTGATTTAAATTTCATTTTGTTAATCATAACATGCTCACTTTAAAAAAGTGAGTCCTACCTACCTGCGTACTAAATAAGAAGTACGCCTACAATTAGATCAAATTTGAGCTCAGAATCTAAAGCTGCAAAACGTAAAAGAAACTCAAGATCTAATGACAATTATGGTCTGTACTAATAATGATATTTTCTACTGTTCTATTGTCCTAATAATATTTTAGGGTACCACGTATCATTTTTGAATTTTTGTAAAATACCCGTAAAAGATGAACACCTCTGCTGGTTAACTTATAAATAACAATTATTTTTACTCGATTATTATAAAAAAATTGTTAAGTCAATATAAAAATATCCAACAAGTACAACAATTTATCCGTTATCCAAAGTTTAGTTTTTAATTGTTATTAATATATTACCTTTTGCAGTATTCGGAATTTTTGCAACTTTTTTTATAGTTTACTAATGTTAGGTTGCTTTTATGACAAAATTCATTACCTTATAACCAGCCATTTGATGTAAAAAAATATTCTAAAATGGTATAATTTACCTTTCCACCCATGTAAGTTTAAGATAGAAGTAATTATGTTTTCCTCTATAAAAGTTCCATTTATCCATTTTTGGCTATAATTTCATTATGATTGGTCGTATGATGTGACCTATATTGTGTACATCAGCTTTCAAAATCAATCATAGGTCAAAATTTTTACCTGATATTGTAAAAAATACCTTCCTGGTTGTTTTAAAAAATTGAAATTTTTACTTCTGTTTCTAGCCGGTTTGATAAAAAAAAGAGTTTCAACATTCTACAGGAAGTAACTTAGAAGGTAAAGCTGTTATCTAAACTCACCTTTTGGTGAAAAATTAACTTTCTAATGATGCAGTATTATTGGAAAACAATAGCCCAGATCTGTCTATTTTTCCATATGAATTTGATCTGTCAAACGTTGTGGCATGTAGCGTACTCATAAGCTTTTGGTTACACGACCACAACCATACACACACACATACCACGGAAAAAAACTCAAAAAAAGACCTTAGTGACTCCAAAGAATGTAAATCCTTCAAAATTTCGATATCGAATTTTTCCATTACTGTACATTAGTAATAGTAAAGTAAAAATTTGCAAGTACTTTTCTAGTAAAAAAAGATTATGGTAAATAACTTTTTTAACATTTCAAACTCAACAGTTCAATGGCCTTTCGGCGCATAAACCACACAATCTCAGGAGGACGTTAGCCAAGCATTTCCATTAACACAACTAAAAAAGTTTTTTTTTAAGTGTTTCGTTAGTGTTGTTAATCAAAAACCATGCGGTTTTCACCTACACCACAAGACGGAGCGGAGACTGAGTGGCGGCACTGTTCAAACGCCGACTAAGCCTTAATCGCAGGAAACAGGCATTGAATTCAGCGTGCTCGCAATCTCTCCCACCGCAATGGTCGTAATGGCATTACCGTATTCGTCCACCTACAAGGCCTTCGTCACGGCAAAGAAACAAATGTGAATCTTACTCTCAATGCATGCATCAGTCAGTGTTATCAGCGGTCAATTTATATACCCTCAACCTGTCAATTGCCTTTATCAGCATCTCACAATGTATGTATATTCAACTTTATATAAGAACATAAAATAAATCTGGAGTGGCCTACACTCAACTGTCAAATAAGTCAGCTTAATATCAAACTCCTTGGTAAACAATCTAATTTCCGTATAATTTTAATGTGGCTATCGTGTAACCGTATTATCATCAATGCTTGGAATAGACTGGAGGCAATATGACTGTCCGAATGGAGCACTACTGATTTTGTAGCAAGAATAACAACTTAATTCTTCCAATTTAGTAAAAATTCTAATACACTGCAAATAGCAAGCATTTAAGCTTGATTGTTCGAGCATACTTCAGCAAGTCTATATTTCTTCAAGATAAACTCATTTCCATCCTACTATATAATGAAAGCATACCCAGCCTTATTATTTAATTTACTGTCATCTGTATAAGTGATAACACTCTTATTAAGGGTAAATCATAGAAGATTACTGTTTTGTTGGGGACCAGAGCTTGAAACATCCAATGTTGAGATTAATCGGCACCTCGGGAACCTTATCGCCTACTTTTCCACAGTTCCTAGCACTACGGAATCTTTTTTGTTTAGCTGCATAATTTTCAGCTCAATGACCATAACATTGGTGATAATGCAAGTTGCTTCATGTGAGATTGTACGGAACCCCCTTAATTACTCTGAGAAGGAAATTTTTCTGCAGACTTCGTAATCTATTCAAATTGCTTTTTTTCTATTCTTTTATACCACACCGACAACGCATAGGTGACCAGTGGAATGAAGGCTCATCATAGATTACTTGCAACGAGTCACTACCCATTCGTCTGATGAACTTTACCCGAGCGTGACAGGGTCTTGTCATGGCAGTTCCATGACAATCGTGAATAAAAAATATCATCCAAGTATTTCACCTCAACAACAGCGGGACATGGCTGAGCTGTTTAGAAGTACGGATGTAGAGGAGTTTACATATTTCTTAGAAATGACCAAACAGGAAGATTTATCACTGTTGAACTCCATCTTTTAAGTACGTGGCCGCTTTTCAACCACTCTTAGGCATACTTTTCCAACATATTCTATTTAATTAATGTTTACTCCCCTTACAACAATGCGAAGGTCATTTCAAACAATACTATTGATGAAGCCGTAGGAAAATTTCCTTTCAATAGGAATTCATATTGTAGAATCCAAAATCCGGGGGTCGAGAAAGATCCGTGGAGACAGCCTCGTACTAATTTCCAGCTCATTATCAGAGTGTTGGTTTTAATTGTCACCTCTCTAGAGTAAAAATAAAATTTTTGGTCAGAAGATATAAATTGTGAAGACAGTTAAAGTTAAAGATACCCTGTAACATCAAAGACATCTTTTACGTCGAGTGATATTAGAAGTGCAACTTACCGACTGCTTAGTGTACTCTCAACATAGTCCTTTGCAAATAGCAACGCATCTGCAGAGCTTCTCTGAGCAGTAAAGCCGAACAGTTTATCACTGAGCATATCGTGCCTATTCAAGTGGTGCATAATTCTATTCAGCAGCAACTTTTCAAATACTTTTCATCAGATATATAACAGGTTTATTGGACGGTATTTATTTACACCTTGAGAAGAGTGTGTGATTGTGTGTATGTGTTTGTGTTTCCGATAAGAAGAAAAGGTTTATAACCATTTTCATAATCAGAAGTTGGATTGGCGCATTTGAAGTGGTCCCAAATAAGCAAATCCTTATGACTCTGTAAGGAGCAGTTTGTGAGGAGAACTCTCCAAAAAAAATCAATAATTTTTCCTTCTTCAGATTGGAAGTAAAACTTACAGAATAGTTTTAATAAAAATATTAAGCTTGTATAATATTTTTAAGGAAGCTAAACTTCTATTTTCATTTCAGCATCGTCCACATTGGGTTTTAACGAGATGCTATTTTTTGCAGACTCCGAAAAACAATATCGATTTTTACCGTGCCAAATTCAATATTGTTTTCATAGATGTAGTATAATAAAAGGAAAAGAATGTGAGTGATATTAGGCTAGAAAAAAATTCAAAAAAAGGCGTTTAAAATATTGTCCTTTGTTGTATTTTCTGAATATCGTCTTCTCTTATTGTTTTATATTTCATTATGGCATGCCAGGTTAGCCTAGTATTAACGTGCTTGCCTCTGGACTGGTGTGTCCGCGGTTCAATACCCACTCTAACCCTCGATTTATTCACCTGGGAGGTGAAAATTAGAGTAAGTCATGCCTCGGAGAGGGCGTTAAGCCTTCGGTCCCTGGCCTCTAGGATGTCAGGTACTCGTTAAAGATCCCTGCTTTAAATTCTCTTGAGTTTGGCAAAATTTAGGACTCCTAATGTAGAATCAATCTTCTTTGTGTGGTATCACAAACGCCAATGTTTGGCCAATGTGTGTTCCCTTGTGGGACTGCAACCCACTCCAACCTACAACATATGATATCCACTCTGGGAAGCACCGAGTACACTAGCCAGCTGAGATGTAATTTCTAATTATAATGCTAATTAATGCTTGCTACTCATAAAGGTTTACCGCTAAATTATTCCTAAAGATGAATAAGGACAATTAAGCTTGGTGAAAGCATGTACATGCTTAGAATTCCTTATAATCCTGTCTGTTTGCTATCGATTCCCAAGCAACTTCATTAATATTGATGAAACGGTACATATTAATTCAGATTGACCCTGTAAAGGTTTTAAGTAGATGACATTGATTATAGGTCAAAAGGTCACAGTAAAGATACACCTTTACCTGCTGTTACGTTTTGGTACTCACCTGTTAGTCAATGGCAGTTTTATGATAAACGGAATTATGAAGAAATTTTTTAAAAAAAAAAACATTCCCAGTGCCTTACTCTTCTTCTAAATCTCTAAAATAATGTTTTTAGACTTAGCACCGTTCTTCTCACAATAAAGGGAAACTATTATAAAATAGTTTTTTGAATTAATAAGAAATAAGAAGACAGAAAAATTGTATTGGCAATTAATAGTTTGAGGATATCAGCTTCAGAAACTCGTCTGATAGCACTACAAAAAAACCAATGGCAGGCTTCATTATGGGATGAAAACAGAAACATCTCTGCATTTTACCGAAAGCCCATCATTTCACTATCTGATTTCTCACTGCATCTTATAATAACTAATTTATCCCATGAAAGCTGGTAACAACAGGTATTTTTGTATATAATACAAAGAAAAGCAAACAGCAGAAATAACTCATTATTAATACAACTTCTTTGTTAGTCAGCAGAAAGGTATGTTGATGAGCCTAAAGTCATACTGTTGAATAACAGTTAGCAGAAGATTTCGCGAGTTTGCAAACCGTTATAGAACCGTTTACTTTAATAATCACACATCATTAGTTGGTCAGCATGCACTCTCCACTGAGAAAGCAATGCACATTAATATAGTTTGGCATTTCAAGCCAGAAACAAAATAAATCAAAATAAAAAATATTTAGGGCCTTTCTTTGACCGTGCATGTCAAAGGACTAAATGACTAACCATTTTTACATAGATTTTCCTTCTTTATTTTTTCAGTAATATTTCATTAAAACTTTTTCTTTCTTTCTCTGAAAGGACTTAAAGCTGTTCGATTCTTTAAGTGGGATCAACCCTACTCATTGCTTAAATAGGTGCTAAATAACAAATGAACTATACTTTCCAAACCTAGGAAAGCAATATACAAGAAAACCTTTAAATGATAGTATAAGAAACAAAGAGCCACGTTTATTCGTTAAAAGCATAAGAAGTTTTACATTCTTCTTTGTGATTTTTTGATTAAATATATAATATCCTAGACACATTTAAAAAAACCTAATCAAAAGTAAAAAAAAACAAAAAACTAATAATTAATTATGAATTTCTTACTACATATCTGTATATACAAATCAACATAAGAAAATCAAACCTAGACTGTAGTCGAAGTCTTTGACCGGTCAAGATTGTTTGTTTATATAATGTAGATGTCATTTTCTAATTCAAAATGATCTTATTTCGGGACCGATGGCTTAAAGCCCTCTTCGAGGGACGACGTGATCAGATTTTCACCTCCCAGGTGAATAAGTCGTATTTTTATACCTAGGTTACAGTGGACATTGAACCCCTGAACTACCAGTTCATAGGCAAGCACGTTGATACTGGCCTAACCTGGCATATCATAATCAAATATAAAACAATAATTAAAGACGATTTATCAAAAACTACAGAAAATACAACAAGGTATAACATTTTAAACTCCTGTTTTTGATTTTTTTTCCAGCTTAATCTTGCTTACAATCTTCTCCTTTTATTATACTACTTATATCTATGGAAACATTTTTGAATTTGGCTGGCGACAAATCGACATGGTTTTTGGGGGTCTGCAAAATAGTATCTGCTTAAAACTCCATGTGGTTTTTGCCGAAATGAAAATGGAGTTTAAATAGTATAAATAGAGGAAAATGAAATAAAAATATTATACAAGCTTAATCATAAACTATTCTGTAAGTTTTACTTCCAATCTGAAGAGGGAAAAATTATTGATTTTTTTTAAAGAATTCTGCCTGACAACTACACCTTACAGAGCCATTAGAATTTACTGATTTGGGACCACTTCAATTGCGCCAATCCAATTTCTGATTTGGAAAAAAGATATAAAATAAAGCCGAAACAGCGACATTGTGAGTTTGACTTTGAAACGAGCAAATTGACCAAACCCCGATTACATAATACACTTATTCAATAAAATGGACAATATATATTTGAATTTCTTGTAAATACATATTATATATGCATATACATATTATATTATATTCAGATATATGGAGAACCTGTGGAGAAACGTTTAGAAATCTAGTAGAAAATGTGTTAAATTAATAATTGACATTAATTTTAGCGAGACATATATATTCCAATGACTAAACGACAGTAAGAAATCAGAAAAAAACCAAGATCTTTCAACATAACATGCGGACTTCCCTTGTTTATTGTTTTTTGTTACATATATATTTGTATATTTTGGAAGAAGTCTTACATTTATGAATGTTTAATATATATTATCAACAGAATAATATTATATATATATATATATTATATATATATATTTGATTAAGCTCTTTTTGGATCCTTATTCCCGTTAACTTTTCTTGGTTTCTAATAAGGTTATATATATATATATTTGATTAAGCTCTTTTTGGATCCTTGTTCCCGTTAACTTTTCTAGGTTTCTAATAAGGTTATATATATATATATATATATAATATATATATATATATATATATATTAGATGTGCAAAACACGCGAGACAACACCGTTGAAGTGTTTTGTAGTAGTTTTCTTTTTTTGACTAAATATAGATATTAGATGTGCAAAACACGCGAGACAAAACCGTTGAAGTATTTTGTCATAGTTTTCTTACTTTGACATTACAGACGTTACTTACTGACTTTGACTTAACAGAATAACATATTGACTATTATATATATATATATATATATATTATTAAGCTCTTTTTGGATCCTTGTTCTTGAAACTTCTCCCGTTAACTTTTCTAGATTTCTAATAAGGTTATATATATATATATATATATATATATATATATATATAAATTAAAATAAGCAGTGACACATAAACAGAAACACAACAAAGACTCACTTTTCAATATTTCGACCGTAATGGCGGTCGTCCTCAGGAGAAGAAGTGAATTGACGGAGGGACGACAGTCAACACCTATATATATGACAATGAATTTATGGCCCATTGTTTTTTTAATTAATTTCTTGGATACCTTTTCCAAATCCCTTAAGAGTATTTTAAATTCACCAGGAACTAGGTACATCTACTCACCATATGTTTCGTCGGAAGAAAAAAAAGCATGGAAAACAATTCAACCCAAATTCAAAAGCATGAAAAAATGTAAATACAACCAACCGTCTATGAACTAGTATATTATACTCGTATATATATATACGAGGGTCGTCCAGAAAATAAGTTCCGTTTTGGTCTGTAGGGCGGTAGGAGTGGTTTTTGCCAAATCCGGCAACACCGCTCGAAAGAGGAGAGGTGGGGGAATAGAATGAGAGGTGGGGGACCTCAGTCGGTCAATTACCAACGTCAGGGCAGGTAGTTGAAATGGAGCCCTCCATGTCACGTCCCGCCACCTCGATCCCGTTCCCTCTCGAGTTGTTTTGCGCGGAGTGATTCAATTTCTTTATGCACAGGGTTTCAAATCAGTTCAAATTCACGAACAGCTCATTTCTGTTTATGGAGAAGGTGTAATGAGTGAATCAATGGTGAGGAGATGGGTACGTGAATTTAAGGCGGGAAGACATTCACTTGAGGATGAAAGTGGGAGAGGCAGACCCTCAGTTGTGACGGACGAAATTGTCGCAGAAATCGACAATGCAATTCGCAAAGATCGTCGTTCAACCCTGGATGAACTCCACCTGAGTTTCCCAGACATCTCACGATCCCTCATCCATGAGATCGTCTCGGAAAAACTTGACTTTCGGAAAGTTTCCGCCCGGTGGGTCCCTAGAGAGCTGAATGTCTTCCCGCCTTAAATTCACGTACCCATCTCCTCACTCATTACACCTTCTCCATAAACAGAAATGAGCTGTTCGTGAATTTGAACTGATTTGAAACCCTGTGCATAAAGAAATTGAATCACTCCGCGCAAAACAACTCGAGAGGGAACGGGATCGAGGTGGCGGGACGTGACATGGAGGGCTCCATTTCAACTACCTGCCCTGACGTTGGTAATTGACCGACTGAGGTCCCCCACCTCTCATTCTATTCCCCCACCTCTCCTCTTTCGAGCGGTGTTGCCGGATTTGGCAAAAACCACTCCTACCGCCCTACAGACCAAAACGGAACTTATTTTCTGGACGACCCTCGTATATATATATATATATATATATATATATAGCTTCAATATTTGGAAACACATTATGACATGAAGTGATTGTCATATAAAATATAACAACATAATAAAATAATATAAATTAAAGTGAAATAATTCAAGGTCTTATTTCTATAGAGAAAATATAGAAAATCATGTATTTGTGACCCTAGTATGAAGAAAAATATTAAAAATAACTCATTTGCAATAACAAAACTTCTAACTAGTTTATTATTTTAGATTAAGAAGCACCTGGCATTAGTTCATAGATAGGAAATGAAGGTTATTTTATTTTGGGTGGTCAGGAAGTTCTGATGACAGGAAGTTTAGCATATAAATGACTGTCCAATCAAAGAACATGCAAGGAATAACATAGGCCTTCAGTACTTCAGAAATTTGAATAAGTCTTAGACATTTTTCATGCCTTTACTATCTACCTGCTCCAACTTTGGTCCACTCAAAAATAATAAAATTAATAATTTATTTTTACAAGACGAAGACAATATGAGTGAAAAAAAACTACTTTATCAAAGAAGTTTTTGGTAAAAGATCTTCCACATATTTTTATATTTCATAATGCTTGTTTAGACGTTGAATTTTATTTCATAATTTGCTAGTTTTATATTGTAGAGTATTTAACCTAAATTTCATGGTGTTTCAGAATTTTTTAAAACTAAATTATCAAACTTTATACTTTGTCATATAATTCATACTAACTCGTAGAATCGCAATAAGCAAACGTGACTCTATAATTAAGGAAATATCCGCTGAAAGTAATATACGAGTTTTCCATTTATTTTACTACTTTTAGTGGTGATTTCGTTAGATATGCGAGTTTCAAATCGAACAAGAGTAACACACAAAGTAAAGAAACACTCTTACAAACTCAAATTTTTGGGAGATCCGTCTTCAGGAGAAAAGAGAAGGGAGATCAAGCACTTTGTAGACGCAACGCCGTTACTTGCCGCTACATCTACAACATGCTTGGTATTAGTGTTATAATATATGGGTTAATTATCTGTGGCAGAGATGTCACAGTTCATCACATTTGATTAAGCACGCTTATGCAAATACTTCTTGTTTAACGACAGTAATTCGGACCAATGACGCAGTCGTTAAGCCAAATAGTCATTAAACGAATGTGTATACATATATCAGTCAAGAAGCTCATAGTCGGCATACCGTATACTCTTTTTTTATCTTTTCAAACATCAATCAATGTATATAGAGTCTGTCAATTATTTCACTCATTTATTTCAAGATTTTAAAAACCTAGGCTACATTACGTAGTACTGGACTGAACATACTGAACAGTACTTTAGTACTGAACAATTCCGTAACTCGTAGCCACTCATCAGCAATATAATGCAATATTCAACAATATACGACCAGATGCTGAAACTAAGTGCAAAACTAGGGTCTGAAAACCTTATCACGAAAGTACTGCATACCGATTAATATCGTCTCGCTTGCGTCGTAACTCCGAGAGAATTATGATAAACGAATTTTTGGCCAGTTGGAAGGCCCGTCTTTATTCCAAGTTGTCTTTAAACGAGGAATACTAGTATATATTAACTTCCAAATTAATTATTAATTTCCAGTTTCAAATCGAACAAGAGTTATACATAAAGTAAAAAAACACTCTTACAAACTCAAATTTTTGGGAGATCCGTCTTCAGGAGAAAAGAGAAGGGAGATCAAGCACTTTGTAGACGCAACGCCGTTACTTGCCGCTACATCTACAACATGCTTGGTATTAGTGTTATGATATATGTGACAGAGATGTCACAGTCACAGTCATGAAGAAAATCAGATATATGACTAAAAAATGCAAAAACAACGCACTCTTCATCAACTTCACTCATATTGACGAATACAAGTATTTTTTGATAAAAGATGTTCGACTATTTTTATATTTCATAATGCTTGTTTAGACGTTGACTTTTATTTCACTTGTTTGCTGTTAAACTTGTTTTATATGTATATTTATATAATCAATTATCAAAAACTAAATCAATTAAAAGTGCAAAGATAAAGCACTCACGAAATATTGTAGTCAGTTTTTTTATTTTCTTCTGTGTTCTCTCTGTGATTTTATTAATATATACTAATATAATATATTAATATATATATATATATATAACAAACTTTCCGCTCCGTTCTTCGACGTGGGGAATCTCTCTCACTTCGTCCTCTCTTCTAGTCTACTCTCCTGATGACGAACAACATTCGAAATATTGAATTCTGTAAGTGTTCTTTTTATTCTCTTTTCTGTGTCGTGCTTTGTGTAATTTAAAGTTATTATATATATACAGACGCCTTCAAGTCTCTGTTCCTGTGTTTCATCCTCTTTTTCTTTTTCTCCTCTCCTGAAGACCGCAAGAAAGCAGAAATGATCTAGAATCGTTAGGTTCTTTTTTGTGTTTTTTTAGTTGTGATTCGGTAAGTTATTTTGATGCTACAAAGACCTAGCCATAAAAACTTACCAAATACTGTATTCATAACCAAATTTCACAATAAACAAGTTACGAGTAAATAAATATGAACGTCCAAACCACAATAATAAATGAGAAAAAATACTAAGATCTTTCTACCATAACATACGGTATTCGTCAGAGTTGAGATTTGACTCTGACAAAGATCGCTTGTTACGGTTGAAAGATCGTAGTCTTTTTTCTCATATCTTACATATACACACACGCACGTATGTGTATATATGAATATGTATACTATATATATATAGAAAAAAGAGGAAATACACACTTACTAAATTCAATATTTAGAACTGTTGTTCGTCCTCAGGAGAAGAATAGAAGACTATTATTACTACCCGCGTTCCTTCCTCTCTTCACCTCGCGAGAGATATCTCTCACTTCGTTCTCTCTTCTAGTCTTTTCCTGATGACGAACAACAGTTTGAAATATTGAATTTAGTAAGGGTGTATTTACTCTTTTATCTGTGTCGTGTTTGGTGTAATTTGAAGTACATATATATATATAATACTATAAAGTTGAAAAAATGATATACTGGGCATATACAGGTGGGTTTCTCTACTTCTAAAATTGAAGTAGAGTAACATACAGAATGACTTTGGTGCCAGTATTAATCTATTAAACCATGGAAGTAAATCTTGTGGAACTCATTATAGTGAGTAATCACCTTTTTATTCTTTTTTTCAAATATAAGTCATTTACTTTCTAATCAATATAATGTGTGAATTAGTTTGATAAATACTTAATAACTTTTTAATTGAAATTTCCATATGTTCTGTGGTAGAAATTTGTTGAAAGATAAGAGGAGGTTGAAAAAAGAAAAGTGGGAGTAGAGGAGTTGTAACAAGGTGTGTGGAATGCTAACTGAGAGGCGAGTGTGGAGAGATGATGCTTAGTCACGAGAAGAGGGCGGGAAGGGGGAGAAGAGCTTGGGAATAAACAAACAGGGGGAGGAATGCAGGGAGAAAGAGGAGGCGAGCTTTAATAACAACCTGTCCGGACCTCTCCTCCACTGCCGCAGCCTTGTCGAGTTTGTTTTATTAATTGGACGCCGCCAGGAGGCAGGGCTAATCGAAATATATATTAGAAGAAGGAAGATTGTTTGGGCTGAAGAAGGGTGGGGTGTGGGGTATCATTAGTCAGTGGAGAAGGGTGATCGCTGTCTATCCATGAAATATTAACGACATCAATCCGCAGCAATTACTCGCGCTTGTTAATCCATCTCAAAGTAGGTGTTTGACATCTCAGGCCCAAGACATTCTTCCCAAGGCTTGGAATCATTATCACAAACAAAACACAATCCTGCAACTGTTCAAGAAAAAAATACATCAAAGCACTAATAAATCAACAACACAAATTAACACCTCGGAAAGTACAAGTCAGAATTTTATAAAGATTGCTTTTATTGATGAGCAATAATTACACGTAATTGAGACCTTAGGCATTCCAGGTCAGAAGACCTATTCTAGACCTCCAAAACTTCTAAAACATGACTTCCTTAAGAGCTTTGAACTATATTCTTATTTTCATACTCTCCTTTATTCCTACTCCCATTACTAATAATAAATATACAAGATATAAAAAAATATACGTAAAGTAAGCCTCATAAAAACAGGATGTTTTGAAGACATTTTATTTTTCAGGATTCACTTACAACTACAGAAAGGAGAAGATAGAGAAGTTGCCTTTCCCGGTAAGTACACACAAATACCCTAAGAAACAACTCTATTTATCAAGTTCTTTCAGTAATAATTAATTATTTCCATTTATTATTGTTTTTTGTATTAACTTTTTTGCTTTGTTTTGCGTTCTTATCTTTTCTTTCTCTCTTTATATCTATGTTTAAATAAAAAATTTGATAAATAGTAAATATTTTAAGTTGTTAAATATGTAAATGTAGAAATATATAAATATTAAATATAGTCCAAACCACTATAAGAAATGCTAAAAAAGACTAAAATCTTTTAACAGTAACAAGTCAGAGTCAAAGATTTAATCTGATCTTAGTCTTTTTTCTCATTTCTTATTGAGATTTGGACGTTGATTATTGTTTCACGTGTTTACTATGAAATCTTGTTATATATAATATACATTAAATAAATAGTATAAAAACATTTCATAATAATCAAGTCAAATAAAAATCATGTCCAAACCGCAGTAAGAAATTAAAAAAAATAAAATATTTCAACCGTAACAAGCAGTTTTCGTCATTTGAGATTGGACTCTGGGAAAGATGTTAGTCTTTTTTCTGATTTCTTTTTGTGGTTTGAACGTTGATTAAATATATATGTCAAATTTATATTACTATTATCAAATTTATATTATGTATAAAAATACATAAATTAAAAAGTATTTTATTTTTCAGGCATCACCTACAAGTACAGAATAAGAATGAGTAGTACCCGGTAAGTACATACGTATATACATATAATAACAAAATTTCACAGTAACAATGTTCAAACCACATAAGAATGAGAAAAAAGACTAAGATCTTTCAACCGCAACAAGCGGTCTTCCTCAGAGTCAAATCCCAACTCATTTCAGATCTTAGACTTTTTTCTCATTTCTTATTGTTGTTTGAACATTGATATACATATAATATGTAAATATTCTATCAAATACCATTGTGATGAACTTTTTAAATTGTAATGGGACTTCATATATAATGCATACACTGTAGTTTAATTATTTATAGCTTCATACACTTAAGGACAGACTGACCAACGGTCAAATCTATGTGGAATACACCGGCCAGCTATGCTAAGAAAAATGTTATATGATTACGACTTGGGTGGGTGACACCAACTAGCTTTGGCACACTTGGTAATTCATCTCACTCATACTGAATGGGTGCCTAGTCAGAAATGAGCCACACCTTTGACACCCAAACCTAATGCATATGAATATGAGCACTATAAGTAAAGTAAGAAGCATTATTGAAAGCTAGAACTAAAAAGACTTGGCACAATTGATCTTAAATCCGCGATATCGAGTTATATCGGTATGACATGAGAACCATGCATCATCTATTGATAATACAATCCGAGACACAATGAAATGATGGCTTCCATCATTACCAGTCTCTGTACAATGAAGCAAGAAAGCGATCGGTGTCGATGAGAGCGCATTGCCAGAGTAACAAGCTCCGACTTTGTAACAAGAGGTCCTTAACCAAATGGACACACGTCCCCATAACTACCTTCTTTCTTCTTTCCCACCACCTTTCCGTGGGAACTCCTTCCACAGTTTTTTTTTTATTTGCCATTCTTCATTCACTTTTAACAAGGGATTGAAACAAGGTCAAGAATAATACTTCCTTGAAGTTGCGAATAGATGTATACGGTATTAGTGTTTTACAAATGAGGAAATCATATAACTGCTAAATTAACCATCGTTTTACGTAAACAGAAGTATTTATTAACACAGAATTACTTAAACAAGTAAATATTTCATCTGATTATATAAAATGAATGATGATGACAACGACGACGACGATGATGGTGATGATGATTGATGATGATGATGCCGATGCCGATGACGAAGAAGAAGATGATGAAGATCCTGATATAAAATAAAATTTGTGTAAAATATGTATATACCCTAAGAAAACCGCAGCGTCTGCCTGTTTTCTAACTCCTCCTACGGTTTATCTCCTAAAGATGAACCCCTATCACTATGTATATTCTGAAACTATATAAGCCAAACTGCTTGAAAAACATGCATTTAATCATATAAACACACATAATTAAAAAGCGCACAAATTTTATGACAATTTTCATTGTTTCAACTATTTTCCATCACTTTTTAAAAGGTCGTATTCCCTGTGAATTATTACTACTAATGAGCCAAATCGGTGTCAGTTATTACATTTTGACGTGATTTATGTGGATGAATTTTTCAAACCATGTTTGTATCTAAATCGGTAAATATAACCTAAGCAAGATTAAAAAAAAAGGGCTAGAAACATCTATTCAGATTAATATATTTTAAAAAAAATTACTTAAAAGAAATACTTACTTAATTAAGAAATACATACTTCATGAGATATTTCACTTTTTTTTTAAAAAAAAAGCATAAATGTCTGTAATTTAATTATACAATATTATTGTGTTAAATATTTAAATCTAAAGTCTATAATACTTAAGTCTGAAATCTAAAACACATACATAATCGGTGACAAGTTTTATTCGCAACATTTTTCTTTGAGCAATCATGTACGTTAGGTTAGATTTTTGATTCTACATTGAATTATGATGATTAATTCTATTCTACATTGGGTGTCCTAAATTTTGCCTAACACAAATATATAGAGCAGGGATCTTTAACGAGTACCTGACATCTTACAAGCTCGTAACAGACAGCTTAACGTCCTCTCCGAGGGACGACTTGCTTAGATTTATTTTCAGCCTTTCAGAAAGAAAAAAATTATTTAATAAAAATATATCCTGATACCAATTGAAAAGTTAACATGGGTAAATAAACAATAAAGTGTTTCTTAAAATCACCAAGAAAAATAAAAATATGGAAGTTAAAGTAAGTAAACCATTGTTATTACAACAGTGAAGAAAGTATTTTATACAAAGTTTATCATTAAATATAGTATTTTATATTATATTTGATGTTTGAGTAATGTGGATTAACCAAACTTACTTTAAATTAAGTTTGGATTATTTTAAATTAATCTTGATTTATATTATATTAAACTTGGACTATTTTAAATTAACCCGAAAAACTTGCATAATGGGCTTAAATTGATATCTCCTCATGCACATAATCTTTTTAGTGTATCACCTGGCTTTAGTTAATTTCTTTCAGTTTAAGCATATTTGTAAAATAACGGTTACAAAAGGTTTCCTTTTTTTTTTTTTTTGTTTTTTTGGTAAGGAAGAGAAATGTATTTACGTACATAGTGCTGGGCTATCAGATAAACCAAACTACCAACTAAAACACCCCCTTTTCTTCTAGGACTCTTGCCTGGAACAACAGTTACTCATGTAGTAGTTCACAGAGTGACAATGATAACAATAAGTCTTAAAAAACGAAATATTATTTAAAGATTCCGTTTTATATAAACAGCTGCGTCTTATATTATTCTCAAAGTGCTGAACAGGCAAATATTTGCAACTGTAATGAACCTAACAATCATCTACATACTTAATGAAACATTTCACTCTGTTTTAAAAAACAAAGCATAAATTGTCTGTAATTTAATTATACAATATTATTGCGTTAAATATTTAAATTTATAGCGAGTTATTCATGTAATTATATTTTCATTGAATCTAACAAGATCCGCTAATAATAGACAACAATAAAGTTTCGCAATAATATTATTCCGTTGCTTGTTTAGATGGATATTTCTGATTGTATGTAAATTCTTCGCACTTGGCATAACTGACTCGAAGTGGGATATTGTTTGGAGAAGTTGTTAACAAGCGCCAGTGCTTGGGCCAGTGGTAAATCAAGCAGTTTAAGTCCGACCTGAGGGCAGAGCAAAGCATGTTTGCTTGCCGCCATAATTGAGGATGCGGTAAGCTCTTCAGAATGCCCTCCCTCGACCACCTCATAATTATCACTCAAACGTAATCACCAAACACTTCCAGATTTACATAACCAGCTTTAATTACATAATAGCCTTCACTTATATTATTAAATAATGAGAACATTTTCATGCAGTTAATCCCCTTTCAGTTTTTTTTTTACCTGAGTGATAACAAAATGATAGGGGAAACCGTTAAAATCGAACGAAAATTAACTTCATTTGAATGTTTTAGTATTGTAATTATTTATTTTTAGCTAGTTTCAACACGAGTAATCGAGATAATAATTAAAGGCAATGAGATTGGGACAGCTGTCGCTTATTCCTTCAGTACTAATCATAAGTAGCATTTAGTATTCACCGACAACCTCTCAATACTTATTTATTTTTACAATAAAGAGGCTAAGTAAAGGGAAAAAAGTTTTTTCTTTTAATTTGTTAACTATTTTTACCATAGTAAAAATATTTATTTTTTATAATTATACAGGGTGCCCAAAAAAGAGGTATATACACATTAAATAATGATAAACCAGGTATTTATTATTATTTGTTTATTTTTCAATATTTAATAGAATTTGCAACATCATTTTCCCGTTTTGTCACTGTCTGTTCTCAAATTGCAGTCCGTTCTGGTCTAGATACCATCTGTAACGCGATGTGACAGAATAGCACACATCAATCAACAAGTTCCTTGGTATTTGCATGCATTCATGTTCACTGCTTGCTTTCAATTCAGCGATTTTTGTAGGTTTCTTTGCGTAGACTTTGTCTTTTAGGTATCCGAATAAAAAAAGTCTAGTGGTGTAAAGGTCTGGTGAACGTGGAGGGTACTCAACAAATCCTCTCTGTCCAACCAACTTGCTCAGCGAATTCTCATCCAGAAAGCATCTAACATCGCGATGGTAGTCTGGGGAGCCTCCATCCGTCTAAAAATAAAATTTCTTTTCCTTAAAATGTTATTTATACTTTGCATGATAGACTGTTGCAAATATAAAAGGTTTATTCATCCTTTTTTAGGATACACTGTTTATAAAATTTCAATAATTATAAATGCAAATCAATGTTTTTTGTCACAAATTTCAAAAAAAAAATGGCAAAAAAAGCAAAACACCTTTCTGGTGAAGAAGAATATATAATAGGGGAATGTATTATAACATCTGAATCAACCGATTTCAATGATCTATATAATGGTTCATAGTACAATATATAATAAGGGAATGTAATAAGCATCTGAAAAAACTAAAATCAATGATTTCTAATTTAGCATAAAGAGGGTAAATATTATGACATAGAGGAATGTATTATGACATCTGAATCAACTGAAATCAATGATTTCTAATTTACCATATAGAGGGTAAATATTATGAAATAGAGGAATGTATTATGACATCTGAATCAACTGAAATCAATGATTTCTAATTTACCATATAGAGGGTAAATATTATGGAATAGAGGAATGTATTATGATATCTGAATCAACTGAAATCAATGATCTATAATGGTTCATAGTACAATATATAATAAGGGAATGTAATATGCATTAGAAAAAACTAAAATCAATGATTTCTAATATGTACCATATAGAGGGTAAATATTATGACATCTGAATCAACTGAAATCAATGATTTCGAATGTTACCATATGACAATAAGAGAATATTCGATACAATATGTGTTATTAAAAAATATATTATTGAAAAAATTCCCCAAAATATACTTTTTGTAATTAGACGTATGAACTAATTTATTAGGTCTTATGTATAATTATTTGTATATTTCTATAGAATTATTTAAACTATATAATTACATCGAAACTTGACATAGAAAATTTGTAAAAAAAAAATGTACTCCTATACTTTAAATTTGTTGTTATTTTGATATTTCTATTGTGTGGATGGATACAAAGATAGTCACCTGTTTCTTATGTTAGAAGATATCGTATTACTCGTAGTTGATAGATTATGATTCTCTTTTGACCCGAATGAAAGTAACTTCCCTATCTTTAGAAAGAGAGAGGTGCGTACACTTCATTAATCTTATATTTCATCTTCCCAGTCAGACGTGTTCAAGTCTTGGATAGTCAATACAATACAGAATTGACCAAGGCCCTTGAGAGGAAAAAAAGATGTGACGGTGTAAGGCCTTTTCTGGGACCCCCTTTCCAACACTGGTCATATCTAGATAATTCACTAACTGACAACTTGGTAAACCTGGAAAAGAAGGAGTAATAGTTGAAACAGTACACTCTAATTCCCTTTCTTCTTCGATTCAATAATAAAATTCATGTATTTTTTTTTTATTTTTTAATATTTCAAGCGCTTAAAGACATGGTAGAAAAGATTATGATAATAAAAGTACTAAAAAATATCCTTTGTAATTGGTTATGTGTTTTTAAATTTTCTCTGAAGAATTTTTTACTTAAAATATTTTATTCTGAATATTTTGTTATTTCAAAAATACTGTTAGATTTTATTCTTTTAGTGCATTTCGACATAAAAAAAGATCTAAAAATGTCTTGAGGAATGAGTACAACAAACATAATTAGTGACACCTATTGGTTCATGCATGTGTATAGTATAGTACACGAATGAAACATATAAGTCCTAATATCTTGGTTCATATAAACCAGTCTAGAACCTACTGATCTAACTCCTATACTCTCTGTAGGCCTTCAAAATGAAAATATAAATATTTTTGAAATTTTGGATTAAAGAGTTGAGTTTCTGACAAGATAACCCTTAAAAAGTCTAGTTAAAGTGACTGCGTCGTGTGTTAAACTTTTATTGGTTCAGAATGAACGTGGTTTTTTTTTTATTGTTTAAACCGTTCCCTTAGCAGGTGAAAAACTCAGCCGTTTACCGGTTTTTTGTTTGATCGGTGATTCTAGATTGGGAGTCCTACATTTTGCCTAACTCCAGTGCATTTCGAGTAGGGATCTTTAACGAATGCCAGATATCGTACAGGTTCGGGATCGACGGCTTAACGTTCTCTCCCAGGGACGACGTATTCAGATTTATTTACCTTCCACGTGAATAAATTGATGGTCAGGTGGTTATAACCACTGAGCTAACTTGGCCCCATGAACGTCTTAAACCAGAATATATGTAATAGCAGTAACTTTATTGGTTAGAATCCTCATGATGTATAGCAACATGATTATGGGGTTTCAATGTAGTCATTTCCTTTCCACTGAGAGAGAGAAATAGAGAGAGAACCCGTTCATGCAAGAGTTCAAATCATAATATCAAAATGGATTATTATAGTGGGGTTGTTATGTTTATTAAGAAAAATCTTAACAGTTACGATTTGGTTACACAAAACACGCAACCCCTAGCATTCTATATCCTCTTTGTCTGTCTGTCTGTCTCTCTCTCTTTCTCTCTGGTTTTCTCTCACTCACTCACTCACTCTCATTCTTCCTTATATCATTAAATTTGTGCTTTGCTTTTACAAATAAAAATTTGTTTACTATATTACACAGAAGTTCATTGTTAACAAATAGAAATACGACGTGAATAAATACTCTGTAATATTTAATTTCATTGGAAGCTCATGCTTAAACATATTTCATCATAATATTAAACGTTTTTGCGCTATTTATCAAAAATTTGAGGTAGTAAGTATATGTGATAGTAACATCAAATAGCCCATTAGCAAAACTTATCAAACAAGTAAAACAAAGATTAAAAATGTCATCAGAAATGAGTACATCAAGAGAAAGAAGCAAAACTCAATTCAGTATTCAGCCTCATCTTCATGAAGAGAAAAAGAAGAGTTCTACTCCTTGTGACGATGAGGTCGAAACATTGAAGTATATATGTACATTGAAAACAGAATAAACATGAATAAAAACTAAACACTAGGACTCACTTTCAATATTTCGACCCTTGTAACAGTCGTCCTCAGGGAAGGAATTGGTATGATGAGAAGATGAAGGCCAACTCATTAATGTTAGAAAATATATGTATTTCAACATGAATAAACATGTATTAACTTAATCATTTATTATGGCGTTATTTGAGATATTATCTCTGATATAAAAAAAAAAAACATGTTTGGTGGACGAAGAGGCTGAATTGTATTGGGTTGGGTTTAGAGGTTTTTTTTTTGTTTGTTAAGGTTGTTTAAAGTTGAAGGGGGTAATGAGTGGGTTGTTTGCATGCTGCTGATGCAGACGCTTCGAGAGCGGTCGAAAGGTTGTTAAGTTTGGTCCAAGGTCAGGCTGGCCCCCCCCCCCCTCCTCCTCCTTCTCTTCTTCAACCCTCCCTCCAAACTAAGGTAATTGGACTATTGAATTATGGCTGATTTTAAGATAAGCAGGTTTTTTTTTTCAAAGCTTGAACATGGCCTCTGCTTTCAACACCTTTATGTGTTTCTGTCCATCCTTGTCGCACTCAATCGATACAATCACGATAACACTACCCCCTAGAGAAAACAACATTCCGCTCCGACTCCACTTAACAGTACTTTGTTTTCTCTCTCCTCCCACTCGCTCTTAACTTTTTTTTTTTTAATTTCCAATTATCACAAAACTTACTTCACCGCTCTACTCCCATCTTTCAATCCATAACCTCAACTCACTCCTCTGGCGTGAATAACTTTTTATAATAACTTACTTCTAAGCTTGTATTCAGTCTGTCTCTCTCTCTCTCTCTCTCTCTCCTCTCTCTCTCTCTCTCTCTCTCTCTTTATATATACGATTCACGGTGAATCACAAACACAGAACTAAGAAACAAACACACTTACTGTCTAATTTTCAGTTGAACCGTCATCAGGAGAGTTGAGATAGGGACACCAAGCACACTTGTGAAGCAACGGTTGGAGTCTCCAACTCACTTACCTAGAGACAGTAAGTGTGTTTGTTCCTTAGTTATTTGTTTGTGATTCATCGTGAAACGTTTGTTCTCCTTTTGGATCGTTTTCCTGTTTACAGGATGTATATATATATATATATTTAAAATTATCATAAGAAAACAAAAAGGAGACTAACACTTACTATTATCGATCATTTTGGCCTTCCTCAGGAAAGGTAGGAAAAGGAACACAGGAGCGGAGACGTGGAAGTGTCCACCGACCGACACAAAGTGACACATACTTTGTATATATATATATATATTATACTATTTATTCTCTATTACTCCAGTTATACCGTTGACCTTTCAACTCTTTTATTCTAACCGCTTGTTTCTTGTTCATTATTGACCTTTGATCTTCTCTTTATATTAACCTGTACTATCCTTTTAATCTATTTATAGCAATGACTAAGCATGAGTCATCGATTTTAATTTAACTTGTCACTTGGCCTTTCTTGAATTTCTTGGACTTTCAACTCTTTTATTCTTACCGCTTGTTTCTTGTTCATTATTGACCTTTGACCTTCTCTTTATATTAACCTGTACTAACCTTTTAATCTATTTATAGCAATGACTAAGCATGAGTCATCGATTTTAATTTAACATGTCACTTGACCAACTCCTTTTCCAGTTGAACCCTGTTAGCAGAACGTTAGTTCGTAGGATCGAATCTCTCAGTCTTAAGATCGTGAATGCCGAGACTGCGGTTAATTTTAATGATATATATATGATCAAACCACAATAAGAAATGGGAAAACAAGACTAAGAT
Source organism: Hermatobates lingyangjiaoensis (assembly GCA_026182355.1). Taxonomy (NCBI): domain Eukaryota; kingdom Metazoa; phylum Arthropoda; class Insecta; order Hemiptera; family Hermatobatidae; genus Hermatobates; species Hermatobates lingyangjiaoensis. The sequence continues at coordinate 970,623 of JAPFBL010000092.1, forward strand.
CTTTCAACCGTAACAAGCGGTCTTCGTCAGAGTCAAAAACCTAACTGAGTTGGGTTGGGTCAGAGTCAAAAACCCTGTCAGTTGGGTTTTTGACTCTGACGAAGACCGCTTGTTACGGTTGAAAGATCTTGGTCTTGTTTTCCCATTTCTTATTGTGGTTTGATCATTGATTGTTGTTTCACGTGTTTATGTGAAATCTTTATATATATATATATAATATATAAATACAGCACATGATTTTCATCGATAACAAGTCTACACAATAAACAAGTGAGGTAAAAATCAACGTACAAAGAACAGTAAGATATCAGAAAAAAGTCTAAGACCTTTCAGTTATAACTGGCAGAATTCATCTGAGTCAAATCTCAGTACGTTTATATATATATATATATATTCACTTGATAATATGGGTTACTAGCTGTTGCGTCTACAATGTGCTTGGTCTCCCTTTCTCTTTTCTCTTAATCCAAAAAGACGGATTACCCGACAATTTGAGTCTGTAAGTGTGTTTCTTTTACTTTCTGTGCTACATATATTCAATTTTGATCTGATATATATTATATATATATATATATATATAAAGATTTCATTCTATGTGTTATTGAGGGCTAGATCAAATAAAAGAAAATAAACTCCTTCCTAGGCCGACGTTTCGATGTCTCAATAACAAAACATAGAATAGAATAGAAGAGGTCAATAACAATTTTTGAGTTTATAAAGATTTCACATAAACACGTGAAATAACAATCAATGATCAAACCACAATAAGAAAATGGGAAAACAAGACTAATATCTTTCAACTGTTGACTGTCAATAGTCAAGTGTTGACTGTCGTCCCTCCGTCAATTCACTTCTTCTACTGAGGGCGACCGCCATTACGATCGAAATATTGTAAAATGAGTCTTTCTTATCTTTCAGTCTATGTGTCACAGTTTATTTTAAGTGTTACCTGTCCTGCCGGACCGTTTTTTGTTTATATATGATTTCAATAATATCACTGATATAACAATCAATGATCAACTAAAAAATGGGGTTATCTTTCAACTGTTGACGCATAGTCAAGTGCTTGGTCCTCCGTCATTCCTTTTCTACTGAGACGACGATTACATCGAAATATTTAATGAGTCTGTTTATCTTTAGTGTATGTGTCACATTACTTTAAGTGTTACCGTCTGACTTCTTTGTTAATCATAATATATATATATATATATAGGTCTTCATCCACTTGTGGTTGAAAGATCATAGTCTTTCTTTCCCTATTTATATTTTGGTTTGATCATTGACTGTTATTTAACGTGTTTATGTGAAATAAGACAATCAATGTTCAAATCACAATAACGAATCAGAAAAAAAAACTAAGATTATTCAACCGTTTCAAGAGGTCTTCGTCAGAGTCAAATCCTAACTCCCAAATCCCGGAACCAAATCCCAATCGGTTGAGATTTGACTCTATTAAATTACGTTATTATGCAACAATTAACAATTAATAATACTACGTTAAATAACAATTACGTTATAGAATAGATGTTCCTTTTGATGCAATTAAGAAAATTGGGACAAATTAAATCTATGAATCAGAAAGACCGAAGATGCTCATGAAGATTTGAATTTAGTTGCTGCATTGGATGACGAATTTTCGGAAATATTTGGTTCAGCTCATTAAAGGAAAGATTGTTTAATCTTGTTTAGAAATAAAACATTAAAATATTTTGTAGAATGTTATATTCTTCATATTGTCACTAGTCCATTTTTTTTAGTTCGTTTGGTAAATTTTAGCCGATTTTCTATACTATTTTAGCCCGAAATGGCACCTGGTAGTTGGCAACACTGAGAGGCTGCAGCGCTGGTTTACCATCTGTTCATAAATCATACAACATTGGAGGAGGTATTCATTCTCACACTGCGACAGGTGAAGCCGAACAACAAACCGGACAATGAACTTGGTATCTATCTAACCTTGAGTGAACCATAACCATTTAGAGTAGTGCCCAGCAAGACGGGCTTGTACATTGAAGAGCCTGTACAAGTCGATATTAAACCAGCAAGTTCTTAATGAAATGATGGCCATAATGAGGAGGTCTGAAGCGCTTAACTGGAGGATTTTCTGCCTCTAAAAACCCCAAGTAAACTGAGCCAATTTTTTTTTCACCACTTTATTTATCTTAGAGATTTAAATTGTTGGAAAAAAAGTGGTTGAACTAGAAAGATTTAATCAATGTTAAACTCATGCAACAGGATACATTCCAAAACATCCAACTATAAAGCTCGTTTAAAAATAAAATAATAAATAATTTATAAATTGGACCGATAAAGAGGTGTGGTCAGCTTACAAATCGCCATGACTTGAACCAGTTTTGATTTATCTTTAGCCTCAATAATTGATACAGGCATCCCTTTTGGTGTCTTTTACCGCCGCTTGGGGCATCGCAGTCTCCAAGCACTCTCTTCCTTTTCAAACTCCCATCTACAATTTGCTGAACCAATAAATTTGAATACTATTTCATGCTATTGACAGTGAAAAACACGCTCTTGGACACTGAAATTCCTCGGTATTTATTTGTTTCTTCCTGGACTGTATAAACAGAATTATTTTAATATCAAGTTCGAGCTAACAGTCTTGTTAAAGTAATTTTCAATAGCATGAATGAAAGCAGTTTGCATGTTTTATCATAATATTTCCTGCTGTTTTTTTCTTGCACAGGTGAATTAATTCCATTTAAACCTTCAACACGCTCGTGTGTTGAATGTTTCCCACACATATAACAATTTCATTTCCTTTCCCTCTCCTATTTCTTTCTGTCTCTCCCACTGTATTTAAAAGAAAGCTCTTTCCGTACTATGCCTTTCTCCTTAATAGACACGTTTTCAGTTCTCTCTTCTCCATCGATTTTGGCATCTGCAATACTGTTTCAGCTGTTATAATGAAAATAGAACCCAGTAACTAACACTCATTTTATTTAATTTATTTAAAGTTTTTTTCTGGACTGGTAGGTCCTGGGTTCAATACCCACTATGGCTCTCGATTTATTTCCATGTGAGGTGAATAAATCTGAGAACATCATCCCTTGGAAAGGATGTTAAACCAGTCCCGATCCTCTATGATGTCAGATATTCGTTAAAGATCCCTACTCTAAATACACTTCAGTTAGATAAAATTTAGGAGCCAGGCTAGCTCAGAGGCTTAACGTACTCGCCTCTGAACTGATAGGACCTGGGTTCGATTCCCACCTGTCCCTCGATTTATTCATACGGGAGGTGAATAAATCTGAACACGTCGTCCCTTGGATAGAACGTTAAACCGTCGGTCCCGAGCCTCTACGATATTAAGTACTCGTTAAAAATTCCTACTCTAAATACACGAATTAGTCAAAATTTAGAACTCCCACTGTAGAGTCAATCTTCATTGTGTGGTATCACAAAGGACCAATGATCGGCCTAAGTGTATTCCTTTGTGGGACTACTATTGCAACCTAACCTAACCTAACCTAACCTAGGTAAAATTTAGGACTCCCAATGTAGAATTAATGTTCATTGTGTGGTATCACAAATGATCAATGTTTGGCCTATGTGTGTTCCCTTGTGAGACTACCACACTGCCATCTAACCAACCTATTTAAAATTTCGTTTGACATTCTTTAGTATTGATTATGGTAGTTACCAGAAAAACTACGTAAGTCATGAATTAATGCTCAGTTTTCTATGCTTAATTAAAACTTGAAACTGAAAAAAAGAGATAAACTTAATAATTTTGGCAAAATGGAAAATTTGAATAAATAGTGGGCAAAGGATCGTAAAGGCTCACATACAGTGATACCTTGAAGGCAACGTGATCGTCAAAGAAGTAGAGGAATAAGAAATACTTATCCTATCATAAAGAAGACAATACAAGAGAAAAAAAGTCAAATTAGATGAGTTTCAAAAAGATATTAAAGTTGTGTTTGTTTGCTTTCCAACGCCCACACTTATAAGGCTTTCACCTTTTAGTGCTGTTGTAGAGGGGGAATTATGGCTCATTTATTATTTGGCACCCATTTTAGTAATGGGTGAGTCACATTACCCGTTGATTCTACATTGGAAGTCCTAACTCAAAATGTGTTTAGAGTAGGGATTTTTAACGAGTACCTGACATCGTGCAGGCTCGGGACCAATAGTTTAACGTCCTCTCCGAGGGACGACGTGCTCAGATTTATTTTCTTTTCACGTGAATAAATCAAGGACCAGGTGGGGATCGAACCCGGACCTACCAGTTCAGAGACGAGTACATTAACCACCGAGCTAACCTGATCCCCCAAAAAAATTAAAAATTTTATGTAACTTGAAAGTTGCGTAAAGTGATCCTGATTAGGTAATAACAAGCTCAGAAATAATCTAGAAATTCACAACAATGGAGAAAACAATCTTTAATCTGCACGTGTTGTGCATTGAATCGTTATGTGTGTATTTACTTATTATTAGCGTTATATAACAAGACTATATTTAAAAAAAACAATAGAAAGATCTCATTAGATGGAAGCGGGTGATAACATTATAAACAAATACTTTATGTGGGATTTATTCCATAATATTGGAAAATCTCCGATTTCGCCTCTCATCAAGAGAGAAAAGCAGCATATCAGTTACGCTTACTTGTCTTCAACTCTTCTCTTGATGTTAATAAAAAAATTAGGAGTGCCAAGCTGTCCAGCTAACACAGACGATTTCAAACCTTCTTCATAGGCGGAAGAAGCTTTGGTTATATTTAAGTCTTAGAAAAAATATATACTATAGATTCACTGGAAAGTGTGTGTGTATAGGAATGCACATTATCTGTTAATGGAGTTCCAAGAAAAGTGGTAATCCACTTATTCAGAAGGTTCAGAAACTTTCTGAACTGAATAGGTTCAGAAACCTATTCAGAAGGAATAGGTATTTATTAGGGAATAATTGTTATAGTGACAAGTGCAATAAGAATTAGGATTGATACAGTGATGTAACAAGGAGGGGGGGGGCGGGAGGGGCCTTTGTGCTCCGGGGGGCACCGCAAGGGGTCGGCATTTTGAGGGGGGTGAAATAAAAAATTGAAAAAAATTAAAATAATACAAAGGTAACAAATGTATTATGTTTGTTAAGCTTATGTTTTATGTGTAATACTGTTTTTAAAAGGATTTTCCACCCATAATATTTGCAAAATAAAAATACATTTATTTTAAATCTTTCAAAACGAGTTTTTAAAGGGGTAGAAATGTTATTATTTTTTTGTATAGCCAGTTAATTTCATTAAAAATTTTAAGATTTGAGTTATACGTTTTTGTTTTGAAAAATCTTTGGTTTTCTTTGATGACGACTCAAAACTACTATGTTCAAGAGTATTGCAATAAGATGAAAGTTTGGGACTAATAACAGCAGTCTTAAATTAGATCCTTGATTGTAATTCCATGAAAATAAATATTTTGAGGACTTTCTGGAATTTTGAAGGATAACGGCTGGTTATTAACAGACAACGGGAGAGGCGCAAATCTTATGAGTACCTCGGGTGGCGAAAATAGTTGCTACGCCACTGGACTGATAATGATGATTATCTCTGCTTTTGTCTTCTTTTGGGTTTTTAAACGCTGACACTTAGTTTTATTCTAGAGGCGAAAAGTGTTAACTCACATATAGCGTTATTCTAGAGAAGAAAAGTGTTAACTCACATATAGTGTTATTCTATAGGGGAAAAGTGTTAACTCACATATAGTGTTATACTAGAGGCAAAAAGTGTAAACTCGCATATACGTGTATAGAGCTATTCTAGAGGCAAAAAGTGTTAACTCAATATAGTGTTATTTTAGAGGCGAAAAGCGCTAACTCACACATATAGTGTTATTCTAGAGTGGTAAGTGTGGTGACACACTTATGGTTATAGTGGAAAATAAATTCTACTGTACTGCTTTTTTTGTACTTAATATATGCAGGCACTTGATGAATGCACAACATAGAAAAAGACCAAGAGTGATATGACTTAACCATTTGTACTTTGATCAAGTTATGCTTAAAACAGAGATAATATGGTTGTCTACATGGAAATGATATTGTTTTCATCAGTATAAGTCCTCTTCAGATCCCTAAGCGGTCTGAGTTCTATATACTGATGTTTATAGATTCATTTATGATATTTCGTTGGTTGCAATGAGGTATAATACTTTCTTCTTTATTTTGTAACTGCGAAAGTTATTGATGTCATGTTTGATATGACATAAGTAATCACCTTCCCCCTAGGCGAGGGAGACATGCAGTGATACCAGTATAATTTATAGTCTTGAGTCAGAGATAAGCGAGGCAGCCTATACGACGCTCAATCACAGCTTGGCGTGTAACCCTGCGAGGAGTTCAAAGACGCTAAGCAGAGATGATGGGTGTTTAACAATCCCAAGGGGGGAAAAGTTCAACTTATGAGGGAAGCTTGAATCCTATTATCCAAATGCGTGGGGGATTGTGGTTATTGATTATAGGATGGAACAAAGGGTTACAGTAACCCAGCTCTTTTGAATGCTACTTACTTATTCCAAATTAGTGCAATCAGTTATTATACGGTATTTACTCATTAAGGAGTAAAAAAGTTAATGAAATAGTCTCCACATACAAAAGTTTAATAATATAAACAAAGCGTTTTGAACACGTAGTATTCTTCTTCAGGCATAAAATCAAACATGAGTGTTTGTTATACCACAGATACTCATCCTTTGGTTTTATACCTGAAGAAGAACATTACGTGTTCGAAACGCGTTGTTTATATTATTAAACTTCAATATGTAGAAAATATTTCATTAAATTTTGTACCCTACTTACTTATGTCTAAAAAAGATAAACATGTTATTATTTGTTTGTTATTTACAACACTGAGATGATATGACTGGAGGTGGTTGGACTAAGTTATTGATTTTATAATAAAAACTATTGCAATGCTATTCAGTAGAACCTTTCGTAAGAACTTTTCAGACGAGTTAAAGTCGTCTCCAGACAGTTCTCGTATTGTGATTTACTCGTAATACGAAGCAATTTTTCACATCGAAATTGATATGACGTTAAATAATCCTTTTCATCTTCAAAATGCCTCTTTTTAGGTATATTTTTTAACCAGAAAAGGTGCAATTAAAAAAAAAATAAACAATATTGTACATGAATAATATTACTTGAAGAATAAATGCATGCAATGAAATAATAATGTTTTATTAATTTACTAAACTTAAAACGGATACAATCCAGGCACGAGGAAGACGGTAGTTCGTATTACGATTTTTTACTCGTCGTACGAGACAAAAATTCTCATGAATGAATGGCTGCCCGTATATGGGGGCACTCATACTATGAGGTTCTACTGTATTGTTTAAGTTTACTATAAGTAAGCACAATAATAAAGAAAACATTGTTTTTTGAGATTTTAACGGTGATTTTGAGATTTTAACCTCAATATATCTTTGAGGTTTGAATCAATAGTTAGCATTAGGTAAATGTTCTCTATGTGCAAAAAAATGGGTAGATCTGTTTCAAAGAAGTTTATATCATGCTATAAGTCTCAATATTAGGCAGGCAATCATAAAATATATTTTATAAATTGAATATTGCATCGTATCCATAAAAATATGGTTTGTATTAGAAATTGAACAAGTGCGTTTTCCAATTCCGAGGAATCGTAGATTCTCCAGTACATCACTCATCCATCTTGTTCATTGAACCATCATTAGCAAAAATAGCGGTATTCCAAGCACGCTTGTATATTATCTCGAGTTTATTTCTGATTTATTGACCCATGTGGATTGTTTTCACCACTCGCATGAAATGTTTGAAGATTGGGATATTCTTCATCCTTCTCTTCCATCAATCTGAAGGAATAATATAATCATAATATAAACATGTTTTTGCTAAGAAATATGTTTTTATATTTATATTCCTTTTATTTTTCTAATTGTAATTATTGCTGGAATAATCAAGATATCTATATAAATTAAAGAAAAAGTTTTGTCTGTACATTGCTTAGACCTGACTTATTTCAAATCAATCTTTACGTTCATACATTTAAAAAACAGAATCAACCCTTAGACTTAGACAAACAAAATTTCTGTCTGTTTGTCCAAAAATTTTGTTATAAGCAAACTCAGCCACCATAAGTCACAGCAAGTTGAAACTTTGACAGTAGATTTATATGTGACTAATTCAAAAGCTAAGATTTCAATGAATCGGAAATTCAACGCAGAAGCAAATTTATCAACTTGTAAGCTGTGTTTGGTTAGCTATGCAGATATACAGGTGTATAGCTACAAATAAAGGTATTTTTACTGTAGCAAGTAGGTATTGTTAGTTTAATTTCATTTGTGTTTATCATAATTTGCTTGCTGTAAAAAGTGGATTCTACCTACACCGGTACTAAATGAAAAGTATGCCTAACTAAAAACAATAAGAGTTCAGCTTTGACAGCTGCAAAACGTAAAAGAAACTCAAGATCTAATGACAGTTGTACACTGTACTAATAATGATATTTTTTTACTATTTTATAATTTGTAATAATATTCTGAATTACTAGGTATCATCTCTGAATTTTTGTAAAATACCCATCTGTAAGATGGGCACGTCTGTTATTTTTCAATATTTCTCCTCATGCTAGAACACAAATTCATTATTTTTTATACAGATATAAGTGCTTTGTTTTATTATTTCATTTTCATTAATATTGTTTTATTTAATGTAATACAAATAAAATCACTTCGTCATAATGAGTTTCGAAAAGTTGAATCTACATATATACTATGTAGCTAGTGTATATATAAAGTTAATTGCGTAATGGATTTTTTGGACATTTTCTTAAAATGATAGTTAAATCTATGGAAGTACAGATGTTGCGTTGTAAACAAAGAGTTCATCACTTCCATGACAAAGTTCGAGATGATAAAATGATGTATTGTAGATGAAGAACCGTTACCTTTGACAGTGTTATTGATATCTAATATTATTGGGGTTACAGAAGATACAATGAATCGAATGCCTCGTGTTGCTCTAACTAATGAGGCCATCGCTATTCGTTAGTAAAGAGGCAAATAAATGGCTTGAAATTTGTTTTGAAGGTGATCCATTAGCTGTTGGGCAGAACGGGCTATTCATCACGAGAGCTTGTTGGATGAGGTGGTGTCACGAGGAGGATAAAGATCTTGCTTGTCTTGATTGGAAGAGGAGGTCGTGATCAGTAGTGCAATAACTCGTCGTGGACGGAGGCTGACCCTAGTCGAAGGAGAGTGAAGCTCTTGTAACAATCGAACCCCGAACAAGCGCAGCCTCTTGATTTTATTAGTCTCCAGCTCTCATAACAATCAAAAATAACGTTTTTTCTTTTTTTTAAAGTGAGAAGTAAAAAATCTTGCGGATGCCATCTTTTTGATTTGAACAAAGGCCGTTAATCCTGATTGAGGGCAGTGGCACGTGTCTACGAGCTCATCCAACGTTGAGGCTTCGATATCATTTCACCATTCATTCCAAATATGAATCAACCATTTCAAATTTATATCTATAACCATTCTACCAGGCATTATAAAAGTCAACTACTCTACCAAGGTTGAAGAGCTGTAGAATACGTATCAACGATCAGAAGAGTGTTTATATAACAATTACTCTGCTGTCAGATACATGATCTCCAGTCTTTCTTACCCATATTCCATCCCCGAAGCTGCACGATCAAATACTAAGTACTACACCTTCATAGACAACTGCTTAGACTCTCCATAAAAAAATCAAAAGAACAGAACAAAACAAACGCTACAAACTTTTATTTCACTTAAGGATCGACGTTCATAATTAACAACTGGCAACAGACAACTACTTTACAGAACTGTGTATATGCTTATTTCAACATACAGTATTGAGATGTGGGGAGCAACAAAGCGTACCAATTTTCAGAAGAACTCCTTAATTTAAAATCTTTTGAAAAATTCCTCAATGTCCTTTCTATATGTGGAACCAAACAATTTATTCAGAGCTCAAGTCCAATAGTTCAGTAAGTAGCAATATCTCGTTATAAAGCCTTCCACAAAAATCTTCCGAAAACAGTAGTAACCCCTTTATTCTAAGAATATCAACAAATATCCTGGGAAATCCACGAAGACTTCTGAAGAGCTTAGAATAGAGATATTCCTGTGAACTACTCTTTCACAGTGATTTTTTTTTCATACTTATAATTTATGATTTATTGAATGTATCATTATATCTTAGGTCGAACGCCAGGAAGTGTAATCACTGGATTACCTTTTCCAGTTTCCTGTAGTCAATAATCTATATCTATGTTATGAATATCATGACAATATATCCTACACTGTTGTGACTCATGTCAAATAAAACAAAAAAAATTTAAAGTTTGCCGCACTTTAAGTTTTCATCTCTTACAAAACATGCAGATTGGAATAAAAACCAATTCAAAAGATAAATATTATCTGAAACATTATTATTATCAAAACTCACATCAACAAAAAGATGATTTTCAAAATAAATAAACATTTTATATCTATTACATAAGAAATTATGTTAATTTAGGTCATGATACAAAAAAAACATAACTTTATCAACGAACTTGTTTGATTAAATCGTTATTTTACTGTTTCTCCTAACGTTAAATTTCATTGTAGGTGTATCAACTTTCCATAAAAAGACGAATGACCTAAGTCAGTAGACAGTTATTAACAATTGATTGAATATTTATCTAATATTTCATTTCGTATTTAGAAATCGCGTAATATCTCATTTAAATAGATTAATAATAAGTAATTCAAACTAGTTTTATGTTTATATCTATTATTTCGGTGGATAGTTTTTGCAGTCGGGTTCCTGTTTGATAGCGCCTAGAGGCTCATTAGTCTTATACTGCACTAATTCAAGTACTCCTTGGACATATTATACGAGCACGAGTATTTGTAAAACACAAAAATTAACTAGGCCTTTTTGAAATTAAATGCGGCGTTAAGTTTATCATAACTGAAATGAGTACCAGTAAAATTTAACCGCACATTTTACTTTGAAATCAGTACTGAAGGGTAAAGTCTGTTGGCTACAGAGTGCCAGGTAGCTCAGTGGCAACGTGCTCGCCTCTGGACTGGTAGATCAGGGGATCGATGTCCAGTATGGTCCTCGATTTATTCACGTAGAAGGTGTATTCACCCTCGGAGTGGACCTGAAGCCGTCGGTCCCGAGCCTGTAAGATATCAGGTACTCGTGAAAGATCCCTACTCTAAATACACTTGAGTTAGGCAAAATTTGAGACTCCCACTGTAGAATCAATCTTCATTGTGGTATTACAAAGGGCCAATGGTAGGCCTACGTGTGTTCCCTTGTGCAACTACCACTGCAACCTAACCTAACCTAGGCAAAATTTAAGACGCCCAATGTTGAATCATCTTCTTTGTGTGGTATCACAAAGGGCCAATATTCAGTCTATGTGTGTTCCCTTCTACGACTGTCATTGAAACCTACGTCCTTCTTCTTTTCTCATATTCCATGTTTACCTTATTTAGTCTTTCTCATTCTCCGAGTCAATCTCTATCTTCCACTCACTCTATCTTATGCCATAGATTCTTTTTTTCCCTAAAATTCCTTTCTTCCTCACTCTCTCTTTCTTCTCCCTCTCCTACCATCGTATCTCCTTATAGCTTTACCATCAGGGTCAATTTTATTCCTTCATTCAAAACTACCTAAATAATCTCTCTATTTTTTGTCATTAATCAGTATATAGCTCTATCTCTGTCTTTATCAATTTCCTCTCCTTCTCTCTCTTACTATTCTATATGTCTTTTTTTCAATAGAACTAAATTTAAGATTATATAGTCCACATCAAATTCATACTAAATGCTAAAAAAAATGCATTTTCTTCCTAATTGAACTCAATTGTTTTATTATTTTTCTTTCAATTAATTCAAAAAAACAATTTGAGTTTTATTACCTCTAATTTCTTCAAAAAAAAACTAGTTTTTATTTTATTTCCCAATTTTGTAAAGTAAGTTATTTTCAAACATAACTACTTGTTTACTTGTTTTTTTTTTTTAGTTGCTTTAACTAAATTTTAGGCTTTCTAAAGAGAAAAAATTGAAATTTCTTCGGAAATATGAAATCCCTTACTGTTTAGACTCAAATCAAAAGTAACGAGGCGGTTGAACGCATCTGACAATGGTAAGTGACCAACTAGCAGTATTTTGAAACACATGTATCTTTTTAATTTAAATATCTTTAAGTGATTTATAGTGCATTTTTTCTTACAATATATCAACTAATTTGTTGATTATCGAGTTACCAATTTATCATAAAGATATCATAGTTTTTTTCATTGCTGTAACTATCGATAACATGTTTATTTCAGTTCAAAGAAATCCTACCGTTATTTTTCCAATCACGAAAAAAAATTTTAATTTCTGCCATGTAATGAAATAAAGATCAGATAAATAATAAATGTTTAACTAATAGTCCAGTAACTAAGGAAAGCCATCCTAATAACAAGTTAAGACAACTAAATAGAAAAGACACCTTAAAGACCCCTGTCTTATTTGCAACAAACATTAATTTATATTTTTTTATACGAACACTAGATATAACTGTAGAGGCTAAAAATTTTTTTTTCAACGTTAAAAACAAAATAGTGAAACATAACAAAAAGCATTAACAATAAAGATGATGATGAGAAATAAACGAAATAGTGAAATTTATTTGAGAAATAACTATTGATCAATGCTAGCTCTAATAACTAACGATATAACGAAATAAGGTTTAAAAAAAATTTGAAATGGGACTAAATAAGGAAGAAATAAAGAAATTAATCAGAGAAAAAGCATTAAGACTGATTTTAAACGTAAAAACTAAGAAAAAATCACAAAACAAAACTAAGACTTGTAAAAAATAAAATAGTAAAATATCACTGAAAACTTTTAACAAAGACTATAATCGTTAACAAAACGTAAATATAAGTGATTAAAACCCCTATCCGAGTCCGACGCCATCGTGTAACTAATTAGTCGAATTTACCTGGGACGAAAAACACTATAAGGGAGTCCCCTGTTTTTCTGACCTGCAGTAATTTATTAACTAGATAAAAAATGAATTCAGTATAAGATTTATGCGGTTGTTTTTTCGTTAGAAGAAACTGTCAGGTTTCCTATTTTTTTTTAACGTTCATCCTGATCAATATGGGCCTTCCAGTAATGGGAAGCTGCAGGCATGTCCACAAGTAAGGATAAACAAAGTCTTGTGTTCGTTTGCCAGAGAGGAAAGTTGCTATCACCAGTCAGCGGAAGAAGGCCTGATGATGGTCATGTCATCATGACCGAAAACAGGTGAAATTCTCAGCCCTATTCAAGCACGTTAGGATCAGTGCTATTGCGGCCAAACAGGTATTGTGTTTGTGTCCTTGGAACTCAGTAGAGATGAACTTACCTTAAAGTTTCGGTAAACAACCGAAACAACTGGAAACCTTTCCAACGTTTGTAGTTGCTTAAGTCTTTTAGCGTAGATTAGTCTAGGTTGCAGTGGCAGTTCCACAAGAGAGCACACGTAGGCCGAATATATTAACCCTTTGTGATACCATAGAATGAAGTTTGATTCTAGATTGGAGTCCTAAATTTTACTTAACTCAAGTTTAAAGTAGGAATCTTTAACAAGTACTTGACATCGTACAGGCTCGGGAACAACGTCTTAACGTCCTCTCCGAGGGATGACGCACTCAAATTTATTTAAGTGCAAATAAATGCTTTAGAAGTATTACGGGTGACTCGAAATGACCCCTATTGCGGCCAAACAGGTATTGTTCCCTTGGAACCCACTAGAGACGAACTTTCCTTGAATTTTTGGTAAACAAAAATAAATTAAAGACACTGGAATAACTGAAGGTCATATAAACTGCTCAAAAGGAGCCAGGGTAGCACGGTGACCTGCGTGTTCGTCTCTGGATCGATAGATCTCAAACTCGATTCTTACTTTGGTCCTCAATCTTTTCACGCCAGGAGTCACAAAATTTTAGTACGCTGTCCCTCATAGTGAGCCTGTACGATGTCCAGTACTGATTAGAGACCCCAAATCTTGATTGACTTGAGTCAGGAAATATTTAAGATTATCAATGTGTAATCATTAGGCTGTGACAATATTACCTTTCCTTGAGGAATTCATAGCTTTCTTGCAGACTGTCAATTCCACCGATGCCCTCTCTCCCAAGCTGCTAAAGGTAGTAAGCAAGGCTGTTTGTGTTACCAGAGGGAAGTATTGTCGATGCATGTGGGCCAGGCTGGAGTACAGCTAGCAAACTCTCTCTGGGAGCTCTACTGCCTTGAGCACTGCGTCAGTCCGGATGGCAGCCTCAACGGTGACCCTGGCCAACTCCGCACTGAGGGCTTTTCGTCCTTTTTCTCAGAAACAAGTTCGGGCCACTATGTCCCCATGGCCCTAATGGTGGACTTAGAGCCCACTGTTTTAGGTAAGCAAAAGAATTTCAAAACCATTCCTTTCATAATAATATTTAGTATCAGTAATTTTGATTATTTACCTAGAACCCAAAATAAAATTACAGATATTAAAGATATTCAGCGGAATACTTTTATAATGTTGGAGCCCACTAAAATTTTTATCAAAATCTTATTAGAAACATGCCATTTACATTAATTCGTTTACGTAAATGCAAAATGACCGGTTTCTTGGTTGAAATATCTTAGATCCACTTTTACCATTTGTTTCTTCTTTTTATACGCTGATTTGTATTTGACATGTTGGTTATGAAATCAAACAATATATATACATATATATATATATATAAAAAGATTTCACATAAACACGTGAAACAACAATCAATGATCACACCACAATAAGAAATGGGAAAACAAGACTAAGATCTTTCAACCGTAACAAGCGGTCTTCGTCAGAGTCAAAAACCCAACTGAACACTAGATGCAGAAAACATCTGGTGAGGAGTTGAGAAGAGTGGGAGGGAAGAGTGGTATTTTAAAAGGGTGAAAGCACAGGAAAGGACTAATGTCCAGAAAGGGATGTTTGGGGAAACAAAGGAGTACAGTAAGAAAAAGTAAAAAACTATCCGCTAGCTGTCAACCCTCTTTGAAGAGGCTATTGCCCTCGTGACGAAAGTATCAAGTTTGAAGAGACCGTTACTAATGTTTATAATATTAGATCTATTAAATTTAATTAGAGACGATTCAATAATATTTCTTAACAACATTGATTTTTCATAGGTAATGAATTTAGCTCCTGTCCAATCAATATGATGATTTTCATTTTTTATATGCAAGAATAAGGCACTACTGTTTTCCTGTCTACTTACGTTATATTGGTGTTGTTTTACACGTGTTTTTAATGATTTACCAGTTTGACCAATATAAATTTTATGGCAATTTTTGCACGGAATTTTATAAATACCAGCGGACTCCAATTCGCTAGGAGAGTTTTTTATTAACATATTACCCACGTTATTACGATTAGAAAACACTATATTAAAATCTAGTTGTTTGGCTAATCTTAATCTTTCCGTGGAATAAAAATAAAAATAAAAAATTAGTTCTTAATTTATCCGACAGAATATTAGATAATAATGCAGTAGCAGCATTAGGGTATGGTTTAAATTTTGTTCCTAAAAGTAACAATTTAAATTATGTTCAGGTGGCTAAGGGTTTTTGTAAAGTTGAAAAATTAAATAATATAGATATCGATAATTTAAATATTTTAAAAGGAATGGTATACGGTCTTTCAGAAAAAACTGATGTTGTTAGCGTTCCTAGACGTTTTATCGAGGCTTATTCTAAGCTTAAAAAAGATAATACTATAAAAATCACTAAAGCCGATAAATCTAAAGTAACAGTAATATTAAATAAAAAAGATTACGTCGATAAAATAGAGAATATGCTAAATGATGAAAATGTGTATAAAAAGTTAAGGTCTAATCCTTTGGAAAGGGTCAATAGTTCATTTAATAAAAAAATTAAAACTATCTTAAAAAATCAACCCGAACTTATTACTAAATTTATATCAAAATCCCCTTCTTTGCCATATATGTACGGGTTGATCAAGACACATAAAGATAATTACCCAATACGTTTAATTGTGAGTTCGGTTGGTTCGGCATCATATGGCTTGTCCAAATGGTTAGTAAGTATTTTAAGCCCCTTAATTGGAAAAATTTCAGGCAGCCATATAAAAAACAATGTAGATTTAATTAAAAAATTAAAAAGCGTCAACATGAACAAAAATTATAGATTAATCAGCTTCGATGTGAAGTCTCTTTTTACGAATGTACCTGTAACTGATCTGTTGAGCTTACTCCAGGAGGAATTAATTAATTATTCCCTTCCCCTTCCATCTACCACTATAATAGAGTTAATTAAGTTATGTGTGGTAGATTGTCATTTTCAATTTGAAAATAATTATTATATACAAAATTTGGTCTTGCTATGGGTAACTGTTTATCTCCCCTCCTAAGTAATTTATATATGGAGTTTTTTGAGAGTAAAATGTTAAGCTCAATTTTGCCCAAAAATGTTAAATGGTATAGATATGTTGACATATTCTTTGCATTTGTCCCAATTCTTTAAATAAAGTTGATTTCCTAACAAAATTGAATTCATTAGTGCCGACAATCAAATTCACAATGGAAGAAGAAATAAGTGGTAATTTGCCCTTCTTAGATGTCCTGATCCATAGGTTACCTAATGAGTTACGCTTTAGTGTATATAGAAAACCTACGAATGTACTTGCATACGTTCATTTTTATTCATCGCATCCAAAAAATGTTAAAATTTCTGTTTTTAGAAATATGTTTTTGAGAGCTTTAAGAGTTTCCTCTCCAGAATTTCTTAATGAAGAGATTAATAACATTAGGTCAATTGCCCTTTCATTAAAATACCCCTCTTCTTATATCGATTTAGCTTTGAAGGGTGCTAAAAAAACTTTCTCTAATACTTCAAAAGAGCCCCTTTTATTATCAAATTCTATAGTTTTGCCATACCACGAATCATTGGACCCCCTTCCAAGATTAGCCAAACAACTAGATTTTAATATAGTGTTTTCTAATCGTAATAACGTGGGTAATATGTTAATAAAAAACTCTCCTAGCGAATTGGAGTCCGCTGGTATTTATAAAATTCCGTGCAAAAATTGCCATAAAATTTATATTGGTCAAACTGGTAAATCATTAAAAACACGTGTAAAACAACACCAATATAACGTAAGTAGACAGGAAAACAGTAGTGCCTTATTCTTGCATATAAAAAATGAAAATCATCATATTGATTGGACAGGAGCTAAATTCATTACCTATGAAAAATCAATGTTGTTAAGAAATATTATTGAATCGTCTCTAATTAAATTTAATAGATCTAATATTATAAACATTAGTAACGGTCTCTTCAAACTTGATACTTTCGTCACGAGGGCAATAGCCTCTTCAAAGAGGGTTGACAGCTAGCGGATAGTTTTTTACTTTTTCTTACTGTACTCCTTTGTTTCCCCAAACATCCCTTTCTGGACATTAGTCCTTTCCTGTGCTTTCACCCTTTTAAAATACCACTCTTCCCTCCCACTCTTCTCAACTCCTCACCAGATGTTTTCTGCATCTAGTGTTCAGTTGGGTTTTTGACTCTGACGAAGACCGCTTGTTACGGTTGAAAGATCTTAGTCTTGTTTTCCCATTTCTTATTGTGGTTTGATCATTGATATATATATATATATATAATGATTGACTGGGTATTATTGGCAGATGAAGTCCGAACAGGCACCTACAAGTCTCTGTACAGTCCTCACCAACTCATCTCTGGCAAAGAAGATGCCGCCAATAACTTTGCACGAGGATATTTCACTGTTGGCAGCAACATGATTGAAAAAGCTCAAGAGAAATTACAAAAAATGGCTGATTCCTGTGACTCACTACAGGTGAATTAGCAGCATTTCAAAATAGATCTATTTAAAGCAAGAAAAGAAAAGTAATTTTAATTATATTTTATTATAGGGTAAAAAGTTAATGAAACAATAGCGTGTTTTGTACAGTGTAAGATTACTGCTTATATGTATATATATATATAAAACAAAATTAACGTTTATCACGACTCGATTGTTCTTCAGGTTCAAATCAAACTCTCATTACCAACGTTTCGGTTTTTATTTAAAACCTTTTTCATAGGCCTACAAAACACAGGAAATATATGAAATAATTCAATAATTCAAAAATCAAACATAAAAAAAACCGCAATTAGTTACCGCAGAAGTTACAATAGAAATTTTGACAATTGGTTTAGAGAGAAAACTCTCAAAAGTATAAAATTTTGAAACAGAAAAACTAAATATTACATTACAAGAGAAATAGTCTGTGGTTTGAACCAACAACTGTCTAGTTTGAATGAATACGTGATACTAAACTGAAAAATAAACAAGGTAACCAAAGTTCACTAAACAACCAAGAGGCACTAAAACGATTTTGCATCGATCAACAATGTTTAACTTAACACTCCCGAATTTGAATCTAAAGAACTGACCGAGTCCTGATAAACTTTAATTTTGTTTCTATTTCACGGTATATACTTTTACCAATATATATATATAAAGATTTCACATAAACACGTGAAATAACAATCAATGATCAAACCACAATAAGAAATGGGAAAACAAGACTACGATCTTTAACCGTAACAAGCGGTCTTCGTCAATCAACTGAGTCAGTTGGGTTTTTGACTCTGAGGAATACCGCTTGTTACCGGTTTAAATATCTTAATCTTGTTCTCCTATTTCTTATTGTGGTTTGATCATTGATATGTATATATATATAACTTTAAATTACACAAAGCACGAATAAAGAGAACACTTACAGAATTCAATATTTCGAACTGTTGTTCGTTATCAGGAGTAGACTAGAACAGAGGACAAAGTGAGAGAGATCTCCCCACGTCGAAGAACGGAGCGCGAATGAAACCGTATATATATATATATATATATATATATATATATATATATATATATATATATATATATAAATATAAATATATTTGGGGAGCAGGCCTTCATTTATACACGTTTTATTAAAAGTAATGCCCAATTTAACTTTTACACTTTTTCTTATCCGTTTTTCAAGTGTTCTCATACTTGACTTCCATGGTTCTGGAACTAAAAACATAAGTTCACCAAAATTTTTATTACTATACACCGACATGTTTCGGTCATCGTTGACCATTTTCAAGGTTAAAGAATATATAAAATTATTAATGATCGAAAAGTGAATAACAATTAAAATAAACTAACATAAACATAACGAGTCCATAACACATATTCACAACTAGGGAGGTTATCAAAGGTACCTTTACCTTTGATAACCTCCCTAGTTGTGAATATGTGTTATAGACTCGTTATGTTTATGTTAGTTTATTTTAATTGTTATTCACTTTTCGATCATTAATAATTTTATATATTCTTTAACCTTGAAAATGGTCAACGATGACCGAAACATGTCGGTGTATAGTAATAAAAATTTTGGTGAACTTATGTTTTTAGTTCCAGAACCATGGAAGTCAAGTATGAGAACACTTGAAAAACGGATAAGAAAAAGTGTAAAAGTTAAATTGGGCATTACTTTTAATAAAATATAAATATATATATATATATATATATATACAATTAAAATAAGCAGTGACACATAAACAGAAACACAACAAAGACTCACTTTTCAATATTTCGACCGTAATGGCGGTCGTCCTCCGGAGATGTGAATTGACGGAGGGACGACAGTCAACTAAAGAACTCACTGGGTGAGGGCTAAAGCAGTGCTGCCGCAAAGGAGACAAATAAAAAAGGAACTAGGAAGTCGAGAGTAAAAATAAAAAAAATGTTTTTGAAAGGTAGAAAAAGGTTAAGAAAAGAAAAAATAAAGAAAATATATAAAACAATTAAAAAAAAAATCTTTTTTAAAAAAAAATTAAATAAATAAAAAAACTTCTTTGTTGTGTTTCTGTTTATGTGTCACTGCTTATTTTAATTGTTATTTGTCCTGCCGGACCGTTTTTCGTTTATCATGGTATATATATATATATATAATAGGAGATTTTTCTTAAGAAAAAAAAAGAAAAGGATCGGAGAAGAAGAAACTTCTTCCCCTCTCCTGCTTTTTCTTCTTAATTCTCTCTCTCACTATTTTTGTATAATATATATGAAAAAAAAATATATATGTATTTTCTAGCCTCAGACATTGAAAGAAACCTTGTGGAAAGTGCTGTGATGAAATATTATTTTGTAAACCTTATCAATAGCAGCCCAGGACTGTTTAAATTAGATAATGTTTTAGTTCAAGGTATAGTTAAACAAATTGGACCATTTGATATTTTAAAACCTAACAATATGAGCTCTAATCAAACTGGTGATTCTCCACTTGGTACCTAGGTCCCCCCCCCCCCCCCTTATAATTGTTTGTTTCTTTGTTTTTTCCTTTTTTCTTTATTGTTTTTCTTTTTAGCTTGTAATCTTAAAAGTTTTTATATTTTGACATATGTTTATTTTATCTCCTCATATTTTGTTTGTTGTAACAAAGCTGTAACTTCTGTTGTTATCAATCTTTAATTGCTCTCTGATGACATAAATTTGAAAGGCCTCAGAGCACATTTTTTGTGTTTTTTACATATATATATTTCTATACTTTATGCAATCCCAATTCCTTGTTGACCTTTGTTGATGGTAACAGATGTAGAAGATGTTAAAATAGGAAGTGTTTCTTTTTCTTTATTTATTATTAGAGAAAGAACCGGTTTGTCTAGTCAAGTCGTTTTGTAGGAATCCCTCTGCTTGAGTCCACCAGGTGGCCCTGATCGCTTTGCAAAGGGAGTTATGTTAATAAAGCCAGTTATATCTTAGGATTTCCTAATCCTCATGCCACAATAGTTGTCTGCTTATCAAGTATCATTTCAACCACTAGAGACAACTTTATGCTTGATTGGCCTTTTTTCAAATATATTTGTTGAAAAATCATAAATTACAAAACAACATTTAGAAATCTAAAGAGTACATAGTGCTTACAAACCGTAATGAGCGAAGTCGTAGTCGAAGAAAAATAACTGTAGAGGGATAGAATGTCAGTTCATTTCTAAATTAGTTAACGAGTTCATCTAGTCAAAGTAAAGCCAATTTATATTTATCGATTAAAGCCTTACATCGTGAGCAATAACTCTGACAAAGATTCATTATTTTCTCTAAAAATTGTTAGTCACATTTCAAATTTGTAACTGTGATTTGGACATTGAACTTTATTGTTTACATTTTATTGAACAAGTCATTGTTTACCGTGAAATCTTGTTTTTTTTATATGTATCGGATTTCGTCTTCTCACCGTACTACTTCCTTTCCGTTAAGACCTTAAATTAGTGAAATAGTAAAAGTGAGTCCTAGTGTATAGTTTTCATTCGTGTTTCTTTCTGCTTTCAAAATGTATATATACTCTTTGAAAATAGAAAGACATATGAATGAAAAGTAGACACTATTATGTGCTTGGTATGCGCTTGTTTTGATGAATATTGATTAGGTGATGATGTCTGCTTTGGTTATTGGTATCTTTATGTGAGTACATTAGTCTACAACAGTAGAAGAGATGAGAAATTCGTTAATAAGATACCGTATAGATAGAATTTCTCAAGCTTCTAAACCAGGCAGTAATAAGTAGCAATAATCATCTCGGCTGAATTGGTATGCATGGAAAAAAAATAAATAAATACATGGAGTTAGTTGTGTATAGGTAGCGAAAATGACTTGAAATATTGAAGGCGCTAATAGGCGAGGGAAGATGATGGGGAGATTCCAATTAGAGTTTGGATGAGCTAACGACCCGGAGATGTCTTCTATTACTGGCCGGAGAGAGTCGGAGGACGTCTTGTCAGCACCACAGTTTAATCACTTCATTCCATCTTGTTGTTGGCCTCTGCAATTATGTGGGAGGCAGGCGGGAGGAGGGGCGATTACTTTGTGTCTTGTTGGAATCAGCTTGAATTGAGTGCATCCTATTATCAAGCCATCGGATTGAGGTTGCCTGCAGAGGTCAGTTAGACCAGCGTTTTCTAAAATGTTTCCGGTGTGCTGATGTTTTAAGAAGAGTGATGGAATAGAGTCTGAAAAGTCAAACTAAGAAATGAGAGTCCAATTAGCCAATGAGCTATTGTTTCTTCTCTAAAAGAGTAGTCAACGTGAAAGCCTAGAAGAGTGTTTATGGAACTAGAACATCTCACTGTCTTCTATAACTCACTATACAGCTAAATGTCTGGCAATATCTAATATTCATATATGCAATTTCACGCTGTGGAGCAATGAATTTCTTTACGTAGGATTCAGTTTCTTCTAGAAAGCTTCACCTCTTGATTCTTCAAGAAAACATTGTGCCTCTCCAATGATTCTATATTTGAAGTCCTAAATTTTGCCTAATTTAAATGTACTTAGAGTAAGGATCTTTAACGAGTAACTGATTTTGTAGAGGCTCCGGACCGACGACTTAACATCCACTCCAATGGCTACGTGTTCAATTTTTTTTTACTTACCGTGTGAAAAAAAAAACGAGGGCCACAGCGAAAATTGAACCCGAAATATACCAGTCTAAAGTCCAGCACGTAATCCACTAGTCCACTCTGGCTTCTTAAGTAATGGTTCAGTCAAGTACTGCCCCTAACCTTCCTTCTTAAGGTTGAAAATTCTTCTTTACAATTGCACATTCACGTTACCCAGTAGCACAACTTGGACATAAGAAACAAGCTCTTGGAAATCAGGGATCAATCCTACATTGGGTTTAATAGAAATTAGAAACTTTAAAGAGACACAATTTTTAGAAATCATAACAACCTTAATGACTGGAAACAGTTACTGCTTCAGCTATTGAGATGCTAGTACCATCATGGGTATTTATTTAAGAAAGACTTTCTGGTAAAGTTAGGTAGCGTCTTTATATCACAGGCAAGTGATTTTCCTTCGATAATAGATAATGCGTAATATTGAGATAATTATTTTAGTCTCTTCAAAACGTTTTGATGCTAGAATAGTAGAAAATACATGTTGTTTCAGGGAGTCATGGTGTTCCATTCGATGGGTGGTGGTACAGGGTCGGGGTTTGCAGCACTTTTGTTGGACGTTCTGGCGTCGGAGTATCCGAAGAAGACGAAGCTGGAAGTGGCAGTTCACCCTGCTCCAGAGGTAAGCAGGAGTGAATTAGATCAACAGGAGTGAATTTGATCATACAGCTTGTTCTGTTTGTTGCAGGTGTCTACTGCAGTTGTTGAACCGTACAATACAGTGTTGACAGCTCACTCTACCATGAACCAAGTGGACTGTTCGTTGATCTGTGACAATGAAGCCCTGTACGAAGTGTGCAAATGCAAATTAGGCATCGACCGACCTTCTTACACTAATCTGAACCGCCTGGTCGCACAGGCTATCAGCTCAGTGACAGCGTCCATCCGCTTCCAAGGAGCCCTCAACGTTGACTTTGTTGAATTTCAAACCAATCTTGTCCCGTTTCCTAGAGTTCACTTTCCTGTCTTGTCATATGCTCCTATTCTAGGAGCAAGGTCAGCACAACATGAGGCCTTCACTGTCGCTGATATAACAAAGGCTTGCTTTGATCCAGCTAACCAAATGGTTAAATGTGATCTAAAGTCTGGGCGATACGTCGCTTGTTGCCTTCTTTATCGTGGTGATGTTGCCCCCAAAGACGTCAATGCTGCTATATCGTATGTTAAAAACAAAAAAATGGCCAAGTTCGTCGAATGGTCTCCAACAGGATTTAAAGTTGGAATGAATGGTCAACCACCAACACACGTGCCTGGTGGAGATCTTTCGCCGATCACCAGGAGTTGCTGCATGATATCCAATACAACTGCAGTGACAGAGTTGTGGACTCGGCTTAACTACAAGTTTGGTCTCATGTATGCCAAGCACGCCTTCATCCACTGGTACCTGAGTGAAGGAATGGAAGAGGATGACATTCGTTTGGCCCGTGACGACATGACAACCCTAGAAATGGATTATGAAGAACTTGACAAGGCCGTTGAGGTAGCTTGACTCCGCCTCTTTATATCTTATGCATGTCTTAATAAATCATGTGCTTCTTTCATTTACCTCCTTCATTCTAACTTACTTAAGTCGCCCTAAGGAAAGATCCCGAACTGGAATGTTATAGTATTACAGCTAGGCGGACACTGACCACGTAATCGGTCCTCCACGGAATGGACTCTTATAGCCGGCAATACCAAACCACATTATTACACATAATGAGTCTTAAATTTGGCAGTTTTCAAAATTATTCAGAGCAAGGATCATTAATGTGTGCCTGATATCGTGAAGGCTCCCGAGAATGGGTGAACAAGATAACCACATAAAAAACTGAGGATCAGAACAAGCTATGAATCTGGCATCGGTAAGTTTGTTAACAAACTACTCTCTTCCTTACAGTGGTCTTTATTTCCTTTCTTTGTTTGTTTGTTTTTAGCTGGAAAACTAAAAAAAAAATCAGTTTAACTTTATTGTATGCTTGTTAATTAATTGCGAAGTCATCCTACCAGTATTCTCAGGTTCACTTCAACCAGATGTTTGGTTCATATGAAGTTAGGAGATTTGTATCTATCCTCTTATATTTAGTGATGAATATTCTTAATTTGTTTGATACTTAACACTTTTGTAA
Source organism: Hermatobates lingyangjiaoensis (assembly GCA_026182355.1). Classification (NCBI taxonomy): domain Eukaryota; kingdom Metazoa; phylum Arthropoda; class Insecta; order Hemiptera; family Hermatobatidae; genus Hermatobates; species Hermatobates lingyangjiaoensis. The sequence goes on from JAPFBL010000092.1 coordinate 995,281, forward strand.
GCCTGAGGAAAATTAATTGTAGTTAAGGAATAAATATGATATTTATGCAAGTGGGTGAAAAGGTAGGAGTGTATCAGTGGTTTGCGTAATGACTTAATGAGAGAAGAAGTAACAAGGAAGAAATTTTAAGTGTACTGGTTAGAGTAGCATGATATTTCTATACAAGAGATAAATGGTACAAGCTAACGAGGTGAGTATTAATCACGGAACACCTGTGGGAACGGCGCAACGACCTCCAAGCAGGCTTATTTATTGCCTGCCCGTCCTGCCTGGTAAGAAAATCAACACGTAGCTAGAAAAAACACGCCCCCTTGCCGGACAGCAATATGTGAAGCTTCTTCGGCTTTAATCGACTCGACTCGGCTAGCCTCGCTAGGACGCCATCTTCCCTACCGGTTGTTGATCGCGGCAGTTTCATATCAGCTCCAGGTTAGAGCTTATCGCTGCTCATTCTTTAGCCCTTTTTGTTCCTTCTTCACGTCCAAACTCATTTATAATGAGAACGAGCATTTTTAATTAACAGTTAGTTGTTTATCTATGTATAGGTGCCGATACTTCGTATAAAATGGATTCCGCGCGTTTATTTTGTTACGTTTTGTGTTCAATGTGGGCTTTTCAATGCTGTCACTGTCTAGCAGAGCTTGATTTGTTCCTTAATCTACATGAAGTGAGGCGATTGCTAGGTAAGTTCAGTGGCTTCATTTAAATAACACATAATTTCATTTGAAATTAGTTATTAAAGCTTACTTTTTACCTAGTTTTTTTTCATGCTGTTGTATACTGAGGATTAACATTTTGTTATCATCTTAAATAGGCAAGTCATTCTCTATTCTAGACTATCATTTATTTAGTATGAATCTTTGATTTGAAGACTCTAATATGACTTGTCCCTATCAAACTTGAAAAACAAATGTTTTTCTTTATTAAAGTAACTATTACCTCTTATTTGCTAAATTTCTTTTAAAATGAAATTATATATTGATTGAATAAGTGTTGGCCTGGTGTATTATATTGTATTATTGTATACTTACATATATTCATCTATACTCATTCCAAGAAGTAAAATTTCAAGTCTTAACAGAATTTTAGAATTCTGCATATAAATCAAAGATTCATACTAAATAAATAATAGTCTAGAACAGAGAATGACTTGCCTATTTAAGATGATAACAAAATGTTAATCCTCAGTATATGATTAAGACAAATCATAGGTATTATATGTGGAGCTAAATTATTCTATCAATCTCTTCCAATGTATTTAAAATCAATGACTGATGTTAAAGTGCTTTCTTTAATATTCTGTAGTTTATTCCTATTTTCATTATTCATTTTTATATTGTGTTCCCGTTTTGAAGTACCGGAAATATGAATCACATTCATTCTACTATTCCGTTGAATTCAGGTTTTTACAGGTTTCAGTGTATTTTGACAGTTGCAGCATTTTATTATTGTAATAATAATGTTATGCTTTTATATACTGTACATACGTACATATATATTTGTCAACGTCCAAACCACAATAAGAAATGAGAAAAAGGACTAAGATCTTTCAAGATCTCATTTCTTAATGTGGTTTGGACGTTGATTATTTCGCGTATTTATAGTGAAATCTTGTTATATATATATATATTTGTATAAATGGGCAGCAAATCTTCTTGACTACAAATATTGAAAACCAACTAGTGCGGCTTCTGTAATGACGCTCCTTTTAAGTAGTGTTATTTTTTTCCTAAGACTTTATGTTGTACTGTTTCAGTTAACTCCTTGGGTGAGTTACTCTCTCAGTTAACAGCAACATCGTATAGTGCTTATGAGAAAAGAACACTTACATATATATTTACTATCAATGATCAAACCACAATATGAAATGGGGGGGAAAAAAAGACTAAGATCTTTCAACCGTAACATGCTGTCTTCGTCAGAGTCAAAACTCAACTGATTGTTATTTCAGGTGTTTATGTGAAATCTTGTTATCGATATTTACATATATATTCATTTTGTGGAAACAAAGATAGCTGTTCCTTGTATAAATAACTATTTGTGTACTTTGAATTAAAACAGATGGTCCAAATAGTCATATAATTAAAATTACAACTAGAAAACACAAAAACGAGAAACACTCGTGATCTTGATCATTTCTGCTTTCTTGCCATCATCAGGAGAGGAGAAAAAGAAAAGGAAGAAGAAACACAGGAGTGGAGACGTGAAAGCGTCCACCGACCAATACATAACTGACCGAAAGTGGTGGACGCTTTCCACCGATACACATATGTTTACACAAATAATTATATGTATATATATATAAAAAGATTTCACATAAACACGTGAAAGAACAATCAATGATCAAACCACAATAAGAAATGGGAAAACAAGACTAAAATCTTTCAACCGTAACAAGCGGTCTTCGTCAGAGTCAAGTTGGGTTTTTGACTCTGACGAAGACCGCTTGTTACGGTTGAAAGATCTTTGTCTTGTTTTCCCATTTCTTATTGTGGTTTGATCATTGATATATATATATACCAATTATTTCCCTGGTGTCCATAAATTAAGAAAATTTATTAAAGAACTTTACCCTATCCTTTCCTCTTCCCCCTCTACCGTTTCAGTTTTTAACCAGTTGCCCCGCATTTCCTTTGGAAGAGCCCCCAATCTCTCAAATATTTTTTCCCACCGGGCCGGCAAACTTATTCAGAATCCCCAAAGCAGCGGTGGCCTACAACGCTGTGGACGTCGGAGATGTCTTACTCGTACTTGTCCCATTGTTGATTCTGGGTCTTCATTTAAGTCTCAAACTAATCTTAATTCTTACCCTATTCACAGTCCTTCCTCCTGTTTCTCCACTGACTGTGTTTACCTCTTGAAATGCACCCAATGTGATGCTTTTTACGTTGGTTTAGCATCTACGATGCTGAACCTTCGGATGAATAATCACAGGCTTTCGGTTGGTAAACGCAGCAGTCTCCCTGTCGCCACTCACGCTAATTCCCACCATCTCAGCTTCAATGATTGTTTCACAGTCCAAGTTCTTAAACAAGTCCCCAGTGATAACAGACAAGTTACTTTAAAAGCTTCTGAGGAAGCCCACATTTGGCTCCTGAGGGCACGCTCGAAACCTGGCTTGAATTTAAATCGTTAGTTTTTTTTAAATATATTTTTTATTCATTTAATTTTTTTTTAAATATTTTTTAATTGGTTTTTAGATTTTTTTTATTTTTTCTTTTCTTAACCTTTTTCTACCTTTCAAAAACATTTTTTTTTATTTTTGCTCTCGACTTCCTAGTTCCTTTTTTATTTGTCTCCTTTGCGGCAGCACTGCTTTAGCCCTCACCCAGTGAGTTCTTTAGTTGACTGTCGTCCCTCCGTCAATTCACTTCTTCTCCTGAGGACGACCGCCATTACGGTCGAAATATTGAAAAGTGAGTCTTTGTTGTGTTTCTGTTTATGTGTCACTGCTTATTTTAATTGTATATATATATATATATGGGTTACTTGCCGTTGCGTCTACAACGTGCTTGGTCTCCCATTCTCTTTTCTCCTGAAGACGGATTACCCGAAAATTTGAGTCTGTAAGTGTGTTTCCCTACTTTGTGTGTTGCTCTTTGTTAATCTCGAACTTATATATATATATATATATATATATATATATATATATATATATATATATATAATTGTCATATACATAGCATTGTGGTTTGATCATTTATATATATATGTTTAAAATATTGGTTTTAGATTGATTTGTAAGCGTGTTGGTGTGAAAGGCGCCCAGGCTAGTTGTGCTTATTGATTCATTAAGATTAAATTGGAGAGTGTTTTGAGAAAGGCTGAAGGCTGCCTGGTTAGTGTTTCCTCTGACAAGGATGTGACGCTTTGACAGCCCCATTGTGCCCTTCTTCATACCTGACCCACGTTCTCCTAGTCTCAGAAAAAGAAATAGTCGCCCTTTCAACCTCTCACAAATCCCTCTCTCCTAGTGTTCCTGAAGGCCGCCCCTCGCCTTTCTCTACCTCAACAACTAACTTTTCCTTAATTCCTACACATTTTCTCTTACACTTTCTGACACTCTTGAAGCATTTCTTAAGAACTTAGTATATACCAATGTTGGAGAATATTCCAGCTGTTACGCCAGCTGCTGATTGTAAATACCGGTGGCCAGTAAAGAATAAAAGAAATAATAACTAAATAGTTTTGAAGTCTCAAATTTAAAACAGATTAGATTCTTTTTCAGAGGACTGAAGAAGAGTTTACACTCGAAAGCACTTGATCTTTTTTTCCTTTCTTCATTAATAGAGACAAGAGTGTTTGCTGTAATACTTCTTCATATATATAACAGATTCAATAATATATCGACCGTTTGCTATATTTCGACGATCGTCGTCATCAGGAGGCGTAAAGTGCCACAGAAAGGCAGGATGGTAACTCAGAGTTCTTATCTCAGTGTTTTCCTTCATTTTAACTCTCTTTTTTTAAAAGTTCGTTGGACTGTTTCATTTAAGTGCGCTATATATAACATAATAAGGTATATTCTCTAGGGTGTCGCTTTGTGAGGAACAGTATCTCCTCGGGAGGTTGTCTGCGGAGCAACAAGAGGGAGCTAGACCTTCGACCTTTACCATTGGGTAAGGTCTATTACTTAGCAGACGGACTTGAAAACTGGTGCTTACTTAGGTGAGACCTGGTCCCGAGTCAGTGGGCACTTCTCCTTCGGTGGGGATGACCCAGTAGGTTTCAGCCAAATGTTCTATATATAAACATTTCACAAAAAACGCGTTAAATAAAAATCAACGTCTCAGCCACAGTAAGAAATGATAACACTCATTTAAGATCAATTCATTAATGGTTTCAGTATTTTTCCATCTTTATCCTTATTTGCTGTTATCCATTGCTAAAACCTGATTTGAAAGAGCTGTTAAGGTCTGAAGCAAAAAAAAACAACGAGGTTATAATAATAGTACGTTACTTACCAAACAACTGGGAGAAGCCACTAAAGAACTTACATGCAACGTAAGTATTATAATTAGGAAGGCTGACTAGCAAACAAATATGTTATTATGGATAAATCAGACTATAAACAAAGTTGGATAGTATACTGGTAGATACTACTAAATTCTAGAAAATAATAAAGAAGAACCCCATAAGCCTGGTAAAACTGGAATTCAACGAACTAATTAAAAGAGCAAATGAGGATAAAGATGAAAAAACATTGAAACCAGTTGTAGGTGAATATATCTCTACTTATTGCACAGCCAAAGCCCTAAACAACATTATATCTACATACTTACCTGATAAGTACCTTCTTAGATCGACCGACGACTTCCTTGAAGTAATATGTGCCACTAGGGCTAAAGGAATGATGACCTCCGACGTTGAATCGTTATTCAAAAACGTTCCTGTCGAAGAGATCAGAAAATTTTTTGTAACCGAGTTTATAACCAACCGACTTATAACCCTCCTTTCGAAAGAGCAATTTTGGAAGAACTGTTAAGAGCCTGTACTACGGAAAACCCTTTCACCCATATTGATGGGATTCTATTTATCAGACAGATGAGTGGCAGTGGGGTCTGAACAGGCTACTGGCGAACAGGAATACGGAAGATACTGGAAATAAACTATAGCCTTTAGGAGAAATATTTGCGAACTAGTTAAACTTGTATTATTTCAATTACCATAGCCTAACTGTAACTTTCCCTTATCTGTGTAGTATGCATCTCCACTGTTTTATTGTTTTTTTTTTAAATTATTATGCTTAGTTTATATAGATTAATATTGATGTTTATATTCCTAGTATTAGCAAGTAAATTTATAATACCCTGAAGATGGTCAATGGTGACCGAAACGTCGGTTTGCTGTAAAAAGTTTATTTCCTGAATATTTTAATAATGACGAGCTTGAAGATAAAATTTTTGAACAATTGTTATTCAATATACCAAAAAACTTCAAAACACTTATTAGAAAGCTAGAAAAGTGACAAGAACCAGGATTGAAACAGAGTTTAATGAACGGAAATCTCCTCCTAATTATATGTATATGTATATATTATATATATATCAATGATAAAACCACAATATAAAATTATTGGGGGGGCGGCTAAGATCTTTCAACAGTAAAAAGCTGTCTTCGTCAGAGTCAAAAACCTAAATCTGACGAAGTCCTCTTGTTAAGGTTGAAAGATCTTGGTTTAAAAATATAATAACAAGTTAACCTGGTTGATTGACCAGGCCTTAGAGCATTTTAATAATTATTTATTTGTTTATTGTGGTATTTAATTCATATATATATATATCCTGCACAAAGGAAAGAGAAAAGCAGATAAAAATACGCAAAAAAAAAAGACTCACGACGATATTTCGACATTCACCGTCATCGGGTAGAAGTAGTCCCTTTGAGTAGCTCAAGCCGACGAGCTACGGAATGATCGATTTCGACGAATGTCGAAATATCGTTGTGAGTTTTTTCATAACACGCGGTATTCGTCAGATTCAAAAACCCAACTGGATTTTTGGTCCAGTTGGGTTTTTGACTCTGACGAAGACCGCTTGTTACGGTTGAAAGATCTTAGTCTTGTTTTCCCATTTTCTTATTGTAGTTTGATCATTGATTGTTATTTCACGTGTTTATGTGAAATCTTTATATATATATATATATATATATATAATCTTTCCAGACTCTTGCTATCCTACTCCACACAACCTTTATACTTTAGCCAAGAATACACTTCCTCTTCTGTTTTACCATCAGTCTTCCTTCCTCCCCAACGCCAATCCATATTCATAACAACGATTGCATCCTCCCCGCCTTTTAATTAACTTCCTTCTTTTGCCTACGTTCCATGTCTTCGTACCAGAACGACCAGAATTCCTTCCGTCCTGGTGACCTCACTGATCATTCCCTAACAGTCTGCTTCCTCTTCGATTATACTCTCTTAACACCTGGCCAGTTTAACCAACCATTACTAATGTGTCTGTCCAGTGTTCAATGTTTCTGTCATCTTTAGCCGGCTTAACTGTTGTTCATTATCAGAAAACAGCCTTGAATTTATATCAGGAATTATAGTGTTATTTATGTAGCTTTCACAGAATCGTTTACTTGACTTTTGGTATTCTTCAATCATTTCTTCTGATCTTCCTGATATCTGATATATATATATATATATTTCACTTAATTAAACGAAAGACGATCCAAACTGGACGCAATACGAGTTCAAAATTCAAGAAGAGTAACACACAGAGTAAGGAAACACACTCACAGACTAAAATCTTCGGGTAATGGGAAATGGGAAACAAGACAGGTCTTTCAGCCGTAACAAACGGACTTCGTCAGAGTCAAAAGCCCAACTCCATAATATGTATATATATAGTATAGAGTAGCAGTTTGCTTCTCAACGCGAGTACTTCGCACTTCTTCCCGATGACAGATGCCGAAATATCGAAGTGTGTTCTGTAGTGTCTTTCTGTGTTCTTTCCTATGTGTTAAAGTTTATATATATGTATATATATATATATCAATGCTTAAACCACAATAACAAATGGGAAAACAAGACTAAGAGTCTTGGGTTTTTGACTCTGACGAAAACTGCTTGTTACGATTGAAAGATCCTAGTCTTGTTTTCTCATTTCTTATTGTGGTTTAATCGTTGATTGTTATTTTACTTGTTTATGTGAAATCTTTTATATATATATATTATATATATAATAAGTGATATCTAAAATTAATTTATTGACTGGGTAATTCAATTTATATATGCACAGGTTTTCAGATTTTTTGAGGGTTTTGTCTGGATATGAAAAAGAAATATATATACACAAACATTTAAAAAGTGTATGTCAGTCTTAACTTATTCAGTTTGGTGGCGTATTTTTCCAGTTTCCTGAAATATTTTTTTATGTAAGATAAGTAAGGTAAGGTCTGGCATATACTTTTTAAATTTTTGTATAAAAGAAGAACTGCTTCCAACCTTTGCAAATATATATAAAGATTTCACATAAACACGTGAAATAATAATCAATGATCCAACCACAATAAGAAATGGGAAAACAAGACTAAGATCTTTCAATCGTAACAAGCGGTCTTCGTCAGAGTCAAAAACCCAACTCAGAGTTGGGTTTTTGACTTCTGACGAAGACCGCTTGTTACGGTTGAAAGATCTTAGTCTTGTTTTCCCATTTCTTATTGTGGTTTGATCATATATATATAAAAAAGGATTAATAGTAACTTTTCAATTAAAAATTTTCATATAAGTATAGTAAAACATGAGATTTTTCAACCAAAACAACGTTTCTTGTTAGAATTAATTATATTCCAAATGAGCAATATTAAAAACGTTCTAAAAGTTCAGAGATGAATTAGAGGATGTATGAAATGACAATATGAAGGGTAAAAGATTAGTTTTAACATGTGGAGAAATGTACAGTCTTTAATATTATGATATGTTTGATGTCAATGCAAGTACGGGTATATCGTTAAAGCCTTTTTAGTGGTTGGGGTGTTTATTTAAGGCGCACTTTATGTGGGATTCCTTTTGGCTCTTTCACACACTTTGGCTTTGGTTAGCTGGTACAATAACGAGTTGACTGGAGAGAGCAGTCAACAGGTGGCTCAGATCCTTTGGTTGCTGCCCTCAGGCAGTTACCACTACAATCCCCTAGAACAGCACCACACCCTCTGTCCAATGATCTTTCATTAACTATTCACCTTGCTAGTGGTCAAGATTGCTGTCTTCTTGGAAAGCGATTAAATCTGAATAGTTTTAGACTCTCGGTATTTCATCCATGCTATCCTTACTTTCGTAATGCGTATTATGACCAAATCAGAGCTGCATTTAGTTATTTACAAATAAAACGAGAGATCTGTTATGCTTACTTATTATAATTAATTGACTGGCCAAGTAAACTTTTTGGCTAAATGTATATCTTTTAGTAATTACAGTTTTAAAATCGTAATCTTTTGTATATATTTGTTTTGTTTTGTCTTTTCTTAATAGTTTTGTATTCTTAGCTAGTTTCCTATGTTTATTTTTTATCTAGTCTCTATCTTTTATTTACTATTGCAGTATATTTATTTATTACTGTATTTATTTATTTTTTCTTTTCTATATTATTATTTATGATCAATCCAGTTGTTTTTTATTGCTTATGATTTTTTATTTAATTTGTATATTTCTTCTATATTTTTTTAATATTTAACGACACCTTTTTTTACACTAATCCTTTTTGGGTTTTATTATCACTTTTATATGGGATTCTTTTTTGTCTTTCTTTTAAATTTGCTTTGTCCAATAATAATAAATAATATATTATTATGAATAATATAAAGTAATAATCTTATGTATTCCTAGTACAACTTTAATCCCTACCACATCATCCTCGTCCATTATTATTATTATTATTTAACTGTATTGTATTATTTATATTCCTGGAATTAATTATATTTTGTCTTCAGTATTTTCCTCTTACTTTTCTTCATTATTATTATAATAAGTATCTATTATTTCATATTAACCTGGATTTTATTTTGTTTCCAGCTATTTATCCCATACTTTGAATGTTTCTTCATTATTATTATTTAAAGTATCTATTATCATATTCCTGGATTTTATTTTGTTTTCTAGCTATTTTCCTTCTTATTTTCTTCATGTATTATTATTTAAGTATTTATTATTTATATTCCTGGATTTTATTTTGTTTCAGCTATTTTCCTCTTATTTTCTTCATTATTATTATTTAAGTATCTATTATTCATATTCCTGGATTTTATTTTGTTTCAGCTATTTTCCTCTTATTTTCTTCATTATTATTATTTAAGTATCTATTATTCATATTCCTGGATTTTATTTTGTTTCAGCTATTTTCCTCTTATTTTTTTTCATTAATTATTTCATATAATAAGTATCTATTATTCATAATCCTGGATTATTAATAATATGTTTCATCTATTTTCACTCTTATTCATCTCCTTCATTATTATTATTTAAGTATTTATTATTTATATTCCTGGATTTTATTTTGTTTCAGCTATTTTCCTCTTATTTTCTTCATTATTATCTTATAATTTTTTATTATTTATATTTCCTAATTTTCTTCATTTTTACTTTCTATTTCTTACTTATTCTTAGTTAATTTTTCTTACCTCACTTGAACTGGGCACGCGTGTGACAACACTGTTAGTTTCCAACCGTCGCTTCACAAGTGCGCTTGGTGTACCTATCTCAACTCTCCTGATGACGGTTCAACCGAAAATTAGAGACAGCAAGTGTGTTTGTTCCTTAGTTCTGTGTTTGTGATTCACCGTGAAACGTGTGTTTTCCTTTTGGATCGTTTTCCTGTTTACAAATATATATATAAAGAAATTTCATAATAAATACGTGAAATAACAATCAACGTCCACACCACATAATGAAATGAAAAAAAGTTGTTTGGACATTGATATATATATATATATATATTTAAATTATATTTAATCTTCCTTCAGAGTGAACTATTAGACACAGAGTAAAAATACGAACACACTCACACTCTCTAATTTTGGGTCGAACCGTCATCAGGAGAGAAGAGATAGGGACACCAAGCGCACTTGTGAAGCGACGATTGGTCTTTGTGTCCCTATCTCTACTCTCCTGATGACGGTTCAATAAAAAATTTGAGATCGTAAGTGTGCTTATATCTTTACTTTGTGTCTATAGTTAACTGTGAAAGGTTTGTTGTCCTTTGTGGATCGTTTTCCTGTTGATAATCTTTATGTATAGAATATAGTAAGTGTGTTTTTTGTCTTTTTTCTGTTTCGTTTATTTTAAAGTTAATTATATATATATATATATATATATATATATATATATATATATATATATATAAATATTATAATGAACAACATCATGTCAATGTGGTCTTCACCCTGGTGTTGACAGCTACGATCTTTCTTTTTGTATTCGTCGTGGACACCTTTCCCACTCCCTTCACTGTGTTTCTGTCTTCCTTTTATCCTCTGTCCCTCCCACTTTCAACGTCCTCCCATTTCTGTGTTTCAGTTTTTTACTTATAGCTTGTTCGTAACTTTCACGTCTCCCATTCCTGTGTTTCTTCTTCTTTATCTTGTTCCCACTTCCACGTCTCCCATTCCTGTGTTTCTTCTTCTTTATCTTGTTCCCACTTTCACGTCTCCCATTCCTGTGTTTCTTCTTCTTTATCTTGTTCCCACTTTCACGTCTCCCATTCCTGTATTTCTTCTTCTTTATCTTGTTCCCACTTTCACGTCTCCCATTCCTTTGTTTCTTCTTCTTTATCTTGTTCTCTTCTCCTGAAGACGACAAGAAAGACGAAATGATTGAGAATCGTGAGTGTTAGTCTCTTTTTTCTGTTTTCTAGTTGCAACTTTAATTATATATGAAGTTAGTTATCTGTAAGAAGTTTTCACAATAAGTATGTGAAATAACAATCAACGTTCAAACCACAATAAGGAATGAGAAGAAAGATCTTAGTCTTTTTTCTCATTTCTTATTGTGGTTTCAACGTTGATATGAAATTATATATATCTTTTTAAATTTGGGGAGCAATCTTTCTTTAAAACATGTTTCGTTAAATGAACGTTGTACTAAGGCATGAATAAATTTTATAGACCATTTTTCAAGTTTTCTGACATTTTCCCATATATATATATATCAATGATCAAACCACAATAAGAAATGGGAAAACAAGACTAAGATCTTTCAACCGTAACAAGCGGTCTTCGTCAGAGTCAAAAACCCAACCGCTTGTTACGGTTGACAGATCTTAGTCTTGTTTTCCATTTATTTTTGTGGTTTGATCATTGATTGTTATTTCACGTGTTTATGTGAAATCTTTATATATATATATATATATATATATATAATATGGAAATCCATAGTCAGAAAACTTGAAAAATTAACCCGGAAAAGAACAAAAGTTAGAATTGGCATAATTTTTAATAAAACATTATATATATATATATATATATATATATATATGATAAAAAGATTTCACATAAACACGTGAAATAACAATCAATGATCAAACTACAAACTTATTGTGGTTTGATCATATATATATATATGAAGAATATGAGACATAATTGACTATAGTAAAGAAACGTGACAATGGTGAGTGAATAATGTCTTAAGGCCATTTCAGGTGATAACATTGTCAGTTTTTGACAAAGAACTTCTTCGGATTGGCTTAGAATGTTTTAATTATTTCTTTGACATTTATCTGTTCTCAAATCATATTAACCCTGTAACTTCTGTTGACAAATGGTCATGTCTTGAAAAAAGGGCAGTGCTTTATTGAAAGAAATGTTTAATATCTCTTGAACCACTATCTGAAGTTTATTGTAAAATAAAGTGGATATTGTGACTGCTGTGATTGGGAGAGGTTGATGAAGTTGGACTTGTTCTCAATTGCGTTGCTTAGCGAGCTGCCCTCCCTGAAGACAGCAGTAAATCTAAAGCCGGCTCTATAGTTAGAATGAATTGGCTGGCTCGTCGACTGAGCCGCGTTGCCCACTGGCTTCCCTCGTCCATCCTAGTCATTAGATGTATTTCATTAGCACCTCTAATGGGATATCAACGTGCACCACTCACCGTTCCAACCACCTTCCAATTATCTCTTGGCGAATTAAATCCTCACTGAATTTCCTCTCCTTATGTCGATGTTTACTACCTTCTCCAGGTAATTCAATGGTTGTTATCCCTGGACAGGCTTCCGTTCCGCCTTCATATGCCCTCTTACGTCTTTTCTTATTGCATCCATTATCTTCATGCCTTTTAGAATAATCAAACCATTAATATTATACAAAACTCTCATTTTATTGTTACTCAAATAAATAGTAATAAATGACTTTGAAGATTCTTTATTGTTTTCAAAAATTAATTTTCTGTTGTTTAACTACCCAAATGCCGTAATAAACATGAAATTTAATTGCTTACGATTCTCAATTCTCGTTAACTGTTCAACTATGGTAGTGAACATCAATTTAAATGGGTTTCCATTAAAACTTGCGTTCTAAAGCTCTCGTGATGTACTGCCCGATGAGGACAAATGTCGGCACCTCTACCATATATAGTCAGAGAAGAGATTCATGATTGAATAGAATGAAAAATAACAAAACATGAGTCACTATATGTTACTTCATATTGACATATTACTACTAATTTTAGGAAAAGTCACCACATAAAGTAGTTTTGTTCCCAAAACGTGTCCTAAACACATAGTTCTGTTCATCAACGTATTATACGGAGTTATGTACAATACAAATATAATTTATTTAAAAATTACATCAAGAGGCTTGTATTTTCAGCAAAACTTTAAACAAATGTCATATTATATACTTGCCAAATGTAATGTTAACGAAATAAAGTGAAGACAAGTTGAAATGTATAAACACATTTTTTTTGAAACTGTGGTTCAAACACTAAACATCAAGAATGTAAGTTTATGTGTTTTCTTTCCTTTGTGTTAGTTTACTAATTTTAGTGGTTTAGTGGTTTCAAACAGTGGTGATTTTTTTGAAATCACTGAAAGGACAACTATATAACAATCTGTTACTATGAGATCGATAACTTGTGCTTGGTTTTTCATTTTCTTTTTTAAAAATGTACTATTTTTGTGTCACTATATGTAAACTATTATCACTGTATATAAATACTATGTAATCACTATCTATAAATACCATTATATAATTACTATATATAAATCGACGTCCAAACCTCAATCAGAAATGAGATAACTGACTAAGCTCCTTCAACTGTAACAAGCGATCTTGTTACTCAAAGCGGTCAATCCCAATTGACTGTGGATTCAAATCCGAACTGCCGAATCGGCAGTTCAATCGGCAATGCCAAATCTCAAACAGAGTCAAATCTCAAATCAGTCGGGATTTGACTCTGACAAAGACCGCTTGTTACGGTTGTAAGTTCTTAGACTTTTTTCTCATTTCTTATTGTCTTTTGAACGTTAATCGTTAATCGGACTTGAGAAATACATTATTAATGTAAGAAGTTTTGAGGTAAAATAACATTTCAGTACTGATAATAAATATATATAAACTGATAGTTAACTATCAACAATATAAATATTTTACCATATCCTATTCTTCTTTGTGGAATGTATTTTTAATAATATTAGTTATTTAAGAAAGGCGCCATCCAGTGTTGTTTACTTAACTGGATACCAGCATTGGGACAAGCGTATTTGATTTCCCCTTGTCCTCAGTTCATTGTGGTGAGAAGACTTTCAGTAAGGTTTAGTTCTTCTTTTAATGGAATCTTGTAAGTGATACAGGTAGGAGTTTATTCATGAGCTTTGAAAAACGCGTAATTTGGGAGTTTTATTTTTTTAGCTGTAGGTAGATAGGGGATGATTGGGGGGTTGTCGAACAATGCCCTAGTATTTGAATTAATAAAAACTTTAAATTTTTTTTTTTTTGAAATTGAGAAGGCCTGTTGATGAAGGTTGGTGGAGGGTAGGAGGAGGCTTTAGGTTTTTGCCTGGTATGCTGTATATCAATCTTGTTAAAGGAGCAGGCCACATCTGCCTGGACTTTTCTAAATAAACAGACCTGCCAGGTATACCAGGCCCTCGTCACAGCAGGCTGTCCCGCCTACGCTCCTCTCACGTCAACTTCCCACCCTTCACTGAATTTCATTAAAGCAGATATTCTATAACACATATGTCGTACGTTTTATGCCTCACTATCAGAACTGCCGTCCTCAACGGGTATTTTACAAACATTCAAAGATGATAGGTGGTATTCCAAAATGTAATTATAGAATAATAGAAAATATTATTCATATATTTGTAATATATATATTAATATATTAAAATAATATATAAATAATATATAATATATATTAATAATATATATAAAATAATATAATAAAATATATATATATTTTTCATATATATATTAACTTGGAAAATCTGTTATAGTGTGGTATTTAGCTACTCATAATGAGGAATTTCAAAAATTTTTGAAGTTCCTCATTATTAGTATCATTGTTAATACAGTCCATAACTCTCATTAGATCTGAATTTTCTTTTACGTTTTGCAATTGTATTAAATACTGAGCTCCAATTTGATTTTATTCTAGGCATACTTCTTATTTGGTATGTGGATAGGTAGGACTAACTTTTTAGAGCGAGCAAATTATGATAAATGCAAACGCACTAAAATCAACTAACCGTACTTACTTACTACAGAATCAGGACCTAAAAATACCTGTATATCTATATTCGTTTCGTCTGTACATTGCTCAAAACTAAATTCAAGTTATCTTTACGTTTTATAGATTAGAACAAAATAAGTATGTATTTTGAAAATATACATCGCTTGACTTGGAATCCCCATATTCGACTGAAAAGACTTGACCTAAAACGACGCTACTTACTACTGTACCAACTTCTCGGAAAACATTCAAAATTGACACTCCACAACAAAGTGCTGTTATATAAAACATTACTACGACCGATCTGGACTTACGGACTTGAACTATGGAGTTGTGCAAAACCTTCCAACATTTATAAAATACAATCATTACAATCAAAAATCCTCTGTACTATTACAAATACTCCTTGTTACGTCAAAAACTACACCCTTCATAAAGACCTAAAAATTCCATTGATCCAAAACCTAGCCTCTGATCGTTACAAGTCATTTCACAACAACCTTTCCTCTCACCCAAATCCATTTGTACGAATCCTTGCTTCCCCCTCACGTATCCAAAATCCCCCAAGACGACTCAAGAGAAAATGGCCCAGGGATCTCCTACTACAATAATATACTTAAAAAAAAAAAATGAAAAGTTGAACAAGTGGGTTTCATTCTTTGCTCATGTGCATCGATGTTATTACGTAATCTATTACTACATAAGCCTGTTACGCAGAATATGCATAGTTGTACATTTGCTAATAAAGATGTTAAAAAAAGAAAGAAAAATATACATGTATTTTTAGGTGTAAGCTACTGTAGTAATGACGAATTTTTATTTTATATACTTGGGTAGCTAGCCACACACAGCTTATAAGTTAACAACTTCGCTTCTACGTTGAATTTCGAATCTTAGCTTTTAGGTTGGTCATACACTAATCTACTGCCAATGTTCAGGTTACTATGACTTATGATGGCTGAGTTTTCTTATGACCTATTTTTTTGGGAAAAAAGACGAACAGACACTTTTCTAAGAGTAGATTCATTTTCTCTAATGTATAAAACGTAAAAGTAACTTGAAATGAGTCAGTTCTAAGTAAAGTACAGGCATAATCGTTATAATATTGATTGTTATAACACACGCATAATCTGTATTGGAGTAATATTTATTTTTTTGTTAAAGATGATGGGTGAAAGCTCTTTTCCTAGACGCTGCATGATTACTGTGAATTGTCTATGGACTCGAAATGTAATTGGTTAGGCTAGATTGCAGGGGCAGTCCCACAAGGGACACACATGTGACGAACATTGGATCTTTGTGATACCACACAATGAAGATTGATTGTACATTGGAAGTCCAAAGATTTGGCCTAACGGAAGCGTATTTTGAGTAGGTGTCTTTAACTAGTTCCCGACACGTGAATAAATCGAGGGCTGGTGTCACTATTGAACGAATGTAATGGGTTCTAACAATGGAGATCTGTTTATAATATTTTTAATAATAATAAGCTAGAAATTTAAAAGAAAATTACATAAGATGTAACATTATACATTCTTCTTTAATTCTTTAAAAGATATATATATTGCTTATTTTGCAATAAGGGTAGAAATATCATTCAAATATTTGAATGAGATTTGAAAAATGATTAAAGTGTGAATCATTTTGGAGCAAGGAGGGGAAGTTAATAAAAGTGGAGTGGAGGTGTTTACGGTTGATGGATGGGGGGCGTGATAAGAGGTCGCTGAGGGTTGGGCGCGCGGCTTCCCAACCGGAGCTTCTTTCCTTCACTCTTCACTGCTGCCATTCCTGGCCCACGTATACTTCATCTTGCCATAATTCTACAGGGTGAAAAGCCTGTAATCAGCATGTAGCACTGCCATTCTCATTAGAGTGCGGGTGTTTCGGACAAGATAGCCTACCTTGTCCGTATAATAATATGTACCAGTATTTACTTTACAATGAGTTAAGTGTTGTTAGTTGAGGTTGCAGTAGAAGTTCACAGGCCGAACATTGTGATACCGCACAGTGAAGATTAATTCTACTTTAGGAGTCCTACATTTCCCCTAACTGAAATATACCTAAATTAGGGATCTTTAACGAGTACCTGACACCATAGAGTCTCGGGACTGATGGCTTAATTCTTATCGAAGGGATGACGTGTTCTGATTTATTCACCTTCTTCGTGAATAAATCGAAGGCTAGAGTGGGTATTGAACTCTGAACCCACATGTCTAGAGGCGACACGTTGCCACTGGGCTACCTGGTCTCTATAAGTAAAATACAGTTATGGCGAAAAATTTTAGCTCGAAATTTTGACGG
Organism: Hermatobates lingyangjiaoensis; assembly: GCA_026182355.1. Classification (NCBI taxonomy): domain Eukaryota; kingdom Metazoa; phylum Arthropoda; class Insecta; order Hemiptera; family Hermatobatidae; genus Hermatobates; species Hermatobates lingyangjiaoensis. The sequence goes on from JAPFBL010000092.1 coordinate 1,012,754, forward strand.
ATTTACATGTTTGAGTTCCCCCAAAGTCCTTTAATGACTTTGTGTGTTTCTTTACTCTGAGTGTTACTCTTCTTCAATTTTGAACTCGTGTATATAATATATATATATATCCTCATATAAAGTACAAATAAATAAACATAAATAAAGTATATGGAGATATATACTTTGTCCTCAGTAGAAGAAGTGAATTGACGGAGGGACGACAGTCAACACTTGACTGTTGACAGTCAACGGTTGAAAGATCTTAGTCTTGTTTTCCCATTTCTTAATGTGGTTTGATCATTGATAATATATTATTATATATATATATATATATATATATATATATATATATATATATATTTCAATTTAGAATTTTGACCTGTAAAAGGTGAATGTAGCAAACCTGATTTATTTCTCCAGTACCTCCTGACAATACAGGAGGTGTATATTAGTAATAGAAATGCCGTCTTGTGTTGTGTGTCTGACAGTTGGTTATGAGCTTTGTCACGAGAACACTGGTAGGCTCATAAATTAAAGCCCTTTGTGAGCTCGTAAATGTAGCTTTTCTCAAGTCTATTAGACCAGGTATTTGGAAAGTACCTGACATAGCCCAAATTACTTTATAGCACCAGGCATGTTGAAAGTACCTGACATAGGACTAGTTGGGGCTTTTCATTCCATCCGAGAAATGCCTATGTACACCATTTCCCACATGGCTAATGAAAGCATCTAAATTCATTACAAATAACCTTCATGGATTCACTCGTGCATTGAGTCAGAATATGAAATGCATTAAGAAATAAGTATCCACGTAAAGAAGTTTTATAACAACACGTTTTGAACACTTCATGTGTATTTAGGTTTAGTTATAATAACAATAAACAAGATCGCACTAAATGACAAAAAAATATGCACTGTAAAATTGGAATGACGATCCAAACTGGATAAAGAGTTTTTCAAGTTTTTCTGTTTCAAAATTTTGTACTTCTACCTATGAAAAATGTTTATATAAAAAGATTTTAAACGTCTGCATTAAGAATTAAATTTGATGACCTGAAGAACTGACGTGATAAATCATATTTCCTTTATGTATATATTATACATAATATAAATCAAATGGTACATACTTAAAAAAGATTTTTTTATATATTACATATAGAGATTTAATGAAAATATGTATAGATATATAATTTTACATTAAATATTGATTATTATATACAGTTTTACATATACATCTATAATTTATTTCGTTTCCTTGATTGCAAATTAACTTCCTCCTCTAACTATAGTAGGATATTCCTGATAACATTTTGAATGCAGATCACACTAGGCAAGATGTAAGTTTCAGTAGATCATATACTTCAACATACTAGCATACAACGACTGATTGTTAGGTTGTCGTATTAAAGACATAGATTGTTGTTTTGTCTCTCTGATTGTTACGTTAATCTATTTCAAACATAGGTTGTTCATTTCTTTGGTGTTGTTTGGTTGCCCTATTACAGATATATATTGTTGTTTTAGCTTATTGATTGTCACGTTGCTGTAATACAGACATAAGTTTGTAATTAGGTTGCCCTATTGTTGACATAGGTTGTTGATTCTCTTGGTGTCTGTTCGATTGCCCTACTACAGACATAGATTGATGATTCCTTTTATGCTGGTTTCGTTACTCGACTACAGACGTAGGTTGTTGTCCCTTCGTTCTTGTTAGGTTGTTTTATCACATACTAAGGTTGTTGATTCCCTTGATGTTAGGTTGCCATACTACAGACATAGGCTGATGATTCATTTTATGCTGGTTTCGTTACTCTACTACGGGCAATAGACATAGGTTGTTGATTCCCTTCGTTCTTGTTAGGTTGCCTTATTACATACTAAGGTTGTTCATTTCATTGGTGTTATTAGGTTGCCCTACTACAGACGTAGGTTGTTGATTCCCTTGGTGCTGTTAGGTTGCCCTACTACAGACATAGGTTGATGATTCCTTTTATGCTGGTTTCGTTACTCTACTACATACTACAGACGTAGATTGTTGATTCCCTTCGTTCTTGTTAGGTTGCCTTATTACATACTAAGGTTGTTCATTTCATTGGTGTTATTAGGTTGCCCTACTACAGACGTAGGTTGTTGATTCCCTTGGTGCTGTTAGGTTGCCCTACTACAGACTAGGTTGTGATTCCTTTTATGCTGGTTTCGTTACTCACTACTACAGACGTAGATTGTTGATTCCTTCGTTCTTGTTAGGTTGCCTTATTACATACTAAGGTTGTGATTTCCTTGGTGTTGTTAGGTTGCCCTACTACAGACATAGGTTGATGATTCCTTTTATGCTGGTTTCGTTACTCTACTACAGACTACAGACGTAGATTGTTGATTCCCTTCGTTCTTGTTAGGTTGCCTTATTACATACTAAGGTTGTTGATTTCCTTGGTGTTGTTAGGTTGCCCTACTACAGACATAGATTGATGATTCCTTTTATGCTGGTTTCGTTACTCTACTACAGACTACAGACGTAGATTGTTGATTCCCTTCGTTCTTGTTAGGTTGCCTTATTACATACTAAGGTTGTTGATTTCCTTGGTGTTGTTAGGTTGCCCTACTACAGACATAGATTGGTGATTCCTTTTATGCTGGTTTCGTTACTCTACTACAGACTACAGACATATGTTGTTGATTCCCTTCGTTCTTGTTAGGTTGCCTTATTACATGCTAAAGTTGTAGATTTCAATCATGTTTGCTTGAACACTCTAACAAAGATATAGGGTGTTGATTCCTTTGTGAGGGTTACTTGCCCTATTAATTTTTTATATTTTACCCTTATTCTTTAATGTTTAAATTGTCCGATACATTTTCAAATATGCTTGATTAACAGTAATGTAATTAATATTAATCTCAAAATAATTCTTATATTTTGACACATGGATTATTAGTAGTTGAAGCATGGATATTGTCATGGTTTAATCATGAATAATAAGAATGCGTTGGAAGATGAACTGTGTGAGAGGCTGGCATAGGCCTTGGGAAGGTGTTAGCGTGCGACACAAAGGGCACCCTCACACCTCCATGGCCCCCTTTGTCCATGCCTCTTATCCACTTCTATTCACTCTCTCACCTAACCTCCAATTAGTCTTTCCTTCCTCATTCCGCCCCCTCTCTTTCTAATTACCTCCCTAACTACTTTCCTTTTGACCTCAACTCCTTTGTTTCCTTCAAAACGTTTCTTTCTTTTGCTCTTTTTTTAATCATTAATGTCAAACAGCTTATTTAGGCTTTTGTTTCAATTCTTCTCCATATTCTCATATAATAACTCCCTGCTTATGTTACCTGTAATCCCTAGTCTACTTGACTTTAAACCGGATTTTTTCAATTGAGGAGTTTAAAACTTTTATCTAGAAAACATATGTTTCTGTCAAAATAGTTCTATTATTACTTAAATACAACAGTAAATCCCTTTTACATGATATTAATATATATATGTAAATATATATAAATAAATAAATAAATAAATAAATAAATTTAGTAAAATACGATATGCTTAAAAGCAGGTTTGCTGTCATCATACACTAATATATATATAGTTCAATATAAACAAAGAAACATAGAGAAATCAGAAGAACACACTTACAGTCTCTAATTTTCGGTTTGAACCGTCTTCAGGAGAGATAAGAGAGGGAATCCAAGCGCACTGGATCAGAGACGGTTGGAGACCAACAGTGTTGCCGCATGCGCGCCCGTTCACAGAAAATAAGGTAGACAGGAATCAATTTATAATTAATTTATAATTACATTAAATTAATGGAATATGAAAACAATAAATATATAAAAAAGAAAAAATTGAAATAATAAGGGAAATTGATACAGAGAAATTGATACATAAACAAAAGTACTGTACTATAATAAATAAAATGTACTTTTGTTTATGTATCAATTTCCCTTATTATTTCAATTTTTTCTTTTTTATATATTTATTGTTTTCATATTCCATTAATTTAATGTAATTATAAATTATAAATTAATTATAAATTGATTCCTGTCTACCTTATTTTCTGTGAACGGGCGCGCATGCGGCAACACTGTTGGTCTCCAACCGTCTCTGATCCAGTGCGCTTGGTTTCCCTCTCTTATCTCTCATGAAGACGGTTCAAACCGAAAATTAGAGACTGTAAGTGTGTTCTTCTGATTTCTCTATGTTTCTTTGTTTATATTGAACTATATTTGTCCGTTTTGGATCGTATTTCCAACGAAATATATATATATATATATATATATATATATATTAGTGTATGATGACAGCAAACCTGCTTTTAAGCATATCGTATTTTACTTCGATACCTCACCTACTTTTCTTCAGTTTGTGCCGGTTGGTCGACGCTTTCACGTTTCCACTCCTCTGTTCCCTCTTCTTTTTCTTTTTAGCACTCGATTGAGAATCGTGAGTGTTAGACCCTTTTTTGTGTTTTCTAGTTGTAACTTTAATTATATATATAAAAAAAACATTATCAAGACTCGGCCAGTACTTTAGGTTCAAATTAAAGTCTCATACTCCTCCCTCGCTTCTGCATGTTTTGCTACTCGTATTTCTACTCCTAGTTAGTTATTAACCGTTTTTAGTATAGTATCATTTGTTTTGTTTATCAATTTCGTTTATTGTTTTTACCTGATGATGGCTGATGTGAGTCGAAAGCTTGTGTATTTAATTTTTAAGTAATTTGTTTGCCTTAGTCATATTTTCGTAAATATTAAAGTTTTTAAATAGTGTTTAGCGTTCTACATTATCGTTCCTTCATGTCATTACGTCGTTTGGAGCGATTCACATCTATTCCTGACGACGAGGACATCGAAATATAGTAGTGAGTTCAGTGATTTCTTTTCTGTGTGTTCTTTTGAAAATTCTAGTTTATTCAGTTCGAAGAATCGTTTCATCTAATTAGTTTATATGCTATCATCATTTCTGTTTGCTCTCTGATAACATAAAGTGAAAGGCCTCAGAGCATTTATTTCTTTTCTTTGTCTTTTTCCTTGTGGTTTAGACTTCATTGATTGTATCATCTGTTTAATTGTTATTTTTCTACATATACTCGTATATGTGAATAAGGTAGTTTTAACTATCTTAGTTGGGTTTTTGACTATGAAGAAGACCTCTTGTTGTGGTTGAAAGATCTTAGTCTTTTTTCCCCATTTCATATTGTGGTTTGATCGTTATATAACATTGATTGTGTTATTTCACGTGTTTATGTGAAACCTTGTTATATATATTATTGAAAATGACACAAAACTTAGCTGATAACCGTTTCTAACAAGCTTCTCAATTTGGATAAAGAGGCTTTTCTATGTTTGGTGTGATTTTTAATGTGTTAAGGAAAAGCTACTACCAAAATTTACAAGTATATTTATATATATACAGGAGTAGTAATAATAATGGAGTATAAATAATTCAGCTTACATATTGTGATAATTTGCGTTGTTGTTTGGTATGACTCGACGCTCGTTGTAGATGTCACCGAGTTCTCGCCCTCCTCAGATACTCAGGGTTGCCTCATTGTGAATTGTATTGACCCGGTTCGTTAGGGAGACAGAGGAGGGCGTTGGCCGCCATGATTGAAGTGTAATGACAGTAGGAAGGGGTGACCTCCATTCAGGGCACAATCGTCGTAATTCTTTTTGTAATTGGACCAAAAGTCTATGCCCAAAAATACATATTTCCAAAGTAAATGTTTTTGTATCAAGTAGATTTAGATTTCTCTGTGAACTTCAGTTAATGAACTTTTGTAGACACTCAATAAATCGAAAGGTTAAGATAACCATTAACGTTTTACGGTTTTCTTCATTACCATCGCAATTCATTCTTTGACCCATTGGACTGTTAGTTCATTTGCAGTGGGATACCACACAGTTAAAAGGCAGTAATTTTGAATTAAAAAAGGTTCTCCTTAGTGATTGAAAAGAATGAGAAATCTTTCTTTCCATCACATTTTAAGCCTGATATATTCAATAAACTTAAGTTTATTGAGGTGGGTTAAGAGATTTGGATTCAGTAGCACATTCTTTAGAATACTTGACCTCTAGCTGTAGATATATGGTAGTATTTAGCAGATAACTTCTACCAAAGTGACAACATATCAATCCCTCTTGCGATGGAAAAGTAGCACAATTACCTGAAAATAATGTGTAATATCACCGTGTAAATTGGGCAATTCTAACCAGGTATCGATGAGTTTTAAGAGATTCTGTGTTTACTCGCATAAAACATGCGCTGTCCATGGAAAGAGCTATTTCTCATTCCTTTCAACCACTAAGGAGAACCCTTTTTGATTCAAAATTACTGCCTTTTAATTGTGTGGTATCCCACTGAAATGAACTAACAGTCCAATGACTCAAAGATTGAATTGCGCCTTTGGTTCCTTACCATGAATCTCAAGTGGTTCCTTACCATTGATAGACACATGACTATCAAGAACGGATAATCGGAGTAGTCATTAAACGTTGGTCTCAGCTGGTGGTCTTAGTATTCCGTTAATAATAATAATAATAGCTATTTATTTTAAAAATAAAAAAAATACAGCTTGTTAATAAATAAAAAAAGAACATTTTTTTTCAATTGTGAAACTAGGCATACTTCTGGTCATAGGCCGCTCCCAACTCTAACCATTTTACCCTTTCTTGAGAGACTCTGAACATTGATCCCCGCTATTTCTTTAAATTCATCTCCTGTCTTCTTCATTATCCTCCCACTTTTCTCCTAACTTCTCGAGGACACCACTCAGTAATTATCTTTGTCGATATACCGTTCTTCATCTTCATGACATCTGGTGCCCATTTCCATTGCAGTGCACATACTGTCGTTAAAATATTTTTTATTATGTTTTTCTATTTATTATTTCACTCCTTATTCTGTCATTTTTTCTTAATCCCTAGTAAAATCCTCTGCATTGTTCTTTGTGTGGTCTGTAGTTGCCTCGTTTGAGCACTAAAGGTCAGCGCGGGAAACACACACATTTCTAAAACCCTCTTAGTATCCAAACCCCCCCTTTTTTTTTCTTAAATAAGAAGTACTCGATCAACAAAGCCCTTATTGAAGCATTGTGCTGGTATTTTTTGATGTTTGCTCCCTGCAGTGAGAGCGTGCTCTCTAAAAGGAGCAGTCGGCTGGAGAGAGTGGCTCGATCTTCCTGGACCTTGTTTGCAGTCTTCTTTGTGGCCTTGAACTTCCTTTCCACTACTTCCCAAGTCCTGTTATCCTTTCTTCAGCCTCCATGTTTTTTTGTGAAAATTCATCATTCTGTGTCCTACTTATTTTATTAACAACAAATATATATCAATACTAAACTTGTACCATTTATTACATTAAAACGGCCATTGCAATTATCGTAAACATAAATTCTATTGAATTCAGTTAAAAATTTAATGAGTCTGCTACCGTCTTTTTCCGAAAATAAGACACTGTCTTACTTTATTTTTAGGTCAAAATCCGTGTTAGGGCTTATTCTCGGGGGAGAGCTTCAAGTACATTAAGTAGATTTACATATTTTTGTTTAATATTTATTTTTATGCAGAAATTTAAATTTATTCGTTTAAAGTCATGTCATCTTCTCGAAGATCGTCATAAATTATCAAAAATTTGAATTCCGTTATGATTTTCCTCCAAATCTATTTCCTGTAGAATCATTGGTCTGAATCTCTCATGTCTTGCAATATAACTGTGGTTAAATTAATACTTCTTGTCTATGTAGCCTCCTTGAAACGAACTTTAGAGGTAAAAAAGGGATTTTTTTTGGAATAATTCTCTGAAATATTACGACAGCTGGAGATACCTAATATATTCAACAGCAATTTTTTAACGAATTATATTTTTTACATTATCTTAACTAGGGCCTATTTTCAGGGAAGGGCTGAAAATAGTCCAAAACGTCCCGAAAATCACGCTAGGACTTATTTTCGGGGATGTCTTATTTTCGCAAAAAGACGGTATATGTTTTGGTAAAATCTCACTAAATTATATGGAAGGAGACTGCAGTTCAATTTTATCTTTAGAATTGTTGAAGAAAATGTATTGGAGGCATTTCTACGGATAATAGCCGAATGATGAATGAGTTGCCAAGCTAAAATGATTCAACTGATAAGACTCTCCATTTGTCATCCAGGGATGAATTATGCCATCAACCCTCCTCCCCTAAACTGAATCAAACTTGGATTAAAGAGGGATGAACAGGGTGAATGTTAAATGAGTTTTAGTTCCACCCCTTGGATTTTACTCCCAAGTTGGGATAACAGGCAGGGACAAATGCCTTTAACCAGAGCATAAAATATAAAAACCATTTCTTGCAGCCAGCTGGAAAATCACTTTCATTCTAAATGAATGGCTTATTATATATATAATATATATATATATATATTATATATATATATATATATATATAGGTAAGAATAAACTATAGGTACACAGTAAATATAAAAACACACTTACAGTCTCTAATTTTGGCTTTAACTTTCATCAGGAGAGAAGAGATAGCTATCTCTTCTAACCGAAAATTAGAGACTGTAAGTTACAGATTAGATACAGATTAAAGATACAATTACACTTACAGTCTCTAATTTTCTGCTGAACCGTCATCAGGAGAGTTGAGATAGGGAACACCAAGTGCACTTGCGAAGCGACGGTTGGAGACTGTATCTATAGTTTGCTGTGAAACGTTTGTTGTCCTTCGTGGATAGCTTTCCTTATATATATATATATATATATATATATAATAAAATAAAAAACGAAGGAAACACACAGAAAGACACAGACATAACTCACATCGATATTTCGACAATCGTCGTCATCAGGAGGTGCGAAGAGCGAAGAGTCCCGCAGGAAGACAGGGCGGTACTTATAATATATATATATATATATATAGGCAAAATGATTTCACATAAACACGTGAAATAAAATCAATGATCAAACCATAATATGAAATGGGAAAACAAGACTAAGGTCTTTCAACTGTAACATGTGGTCTTCGTCTGAGTCAAAAACCCTGACTCTGGTTGGGTTTTTGACTCTGACGAAGACCGCCTGTTACGGATGAAACATATTAGTCTTGTTTTCCCATTTCATATTATGGTTTGATCATTGATATATATAGGTGTGTTATGCAATCGTAATTTGGTCAATTTTCTAGGCTCAAAATCAATCTCTCATTTGTCGACGTTTTCGTTTTATTTTAAAGCCTTTTTCATAGACCTGCAAAAAAATATAATAAGAAATCAATTATCAAGTATTTCAGAGATAAATAAAATAACTTAAACAATATATATTTAATTAACTAAGGAACAAAGGAACTAAGTAAATATTGTAGAATGTAAATTTCATTTTCTAATTAAAAAAATTCTTACTTCTTAAGTTATTTCATTTATCTCTGAAATACTTCTACTTGTAATTTTCCACAAGTTATAGTAATTGATTTTTATATTGTTTATTCCTTATATTTATATTGTTTGTATTTAATTTCTTATTATCCTTTGTTTGTAGACCTATGAAAAAGGTTTTAAAATAAAACCAAAACGTTGACAATGAAGGTTTGATTTTGAACCTAATTTCGATTGCATAATTCACCTATTCTATCAAATGAATGATACATTAATGAACTTTTGTATGTTTTGTTGTTGAGGGCTAGGTCATATAAAAGAAAATAAAGTCCTTCCAAGGCCAACGTTTCGATGTATTTGTACATCATCTTCAGAGTTAAAATTAGAGTAACAACTATAATATATTTACCAAAACAATCTACAACTCACATAGAAAACTAACACAAATTATTGAAACCAACAGATACATACAAAAGGTTATTTTATAATCAGAGTTGTTAAGTATACATCGATTTCAAAATATCAAACAAAAGGAAATTAGTTTTACCTTGGAATGTGTAACTTTACCTACCCCTCAATAACAAAACATACAATAGAATAGAAGAGGTCAAGAACAATTTATTGAGTATATAGTATATATATATATATATATATATATATATATATTCACTGTTTTGTTATTGAGGGCTAGGTCAAATAAAAGAAAATAAACTCCTTTCTAGGCCGACGTTTCGATGTATTTGTACATCATCTTCAGGGCTAAAATTAGAGTAAGACTATAATACTTTATCAAAACAATCTACAACTCACACAGAGAAATAACACACATTTTTGTTAAGTGTGTTAGCTTAACTAGCCCTCAATAACAAAACAGTGAATAGAATAGAAGAGGTCAATAACAATTTTTGAGTTTATATATATATATATATATATTAATGATCAAACCACAATAAGAAATGGGAAAGCAAGACTAAGATATTTCAACCGTAACAATCGGTCTTCGTCAGAGTCAAAAACCCAACAGTCGTCAGTTAACTGTTTGATTATTGATTGTTATTTCACGTGTTTATATGAAATCTTTATATATATTATATATATATATTTACTGTAGGATAGATGGTTTGAAGTAGCAGTATTAGTCAAACATGCATGCCCAGCAGATCGTTCACAATAACACTTTATCACTTTCTTAAGTAGACAGAGTTATCAGTACTTAGCCGACTAAGGGAAAATTGTGCGTGTGCGTTAGGCTTTTGAAGGAAACGCTTAGAAAGCAGAATGATTTAACAGAGAGGGGTAAAAAGACGTTTTGTTTATGTTGGCAAACCTTTTTTACCATACAACTGGAACTTGAAGTAGCCTTAGAATACCTACCTCAGCAAAGCCTTCATCTTCAGGCTCTATTAGTCATGTACTTAGAACACCTTTCCACTCCTTCTGTTACCTTCTTTAAAAAACGTTACTTCATTCAAACAACTATAGTATCATTTGATTACATTTAAAAACATTCCACCTTTATAATGTTAATCAATCAATAAAATTTATTTATATTGTTTAACATTTTTACAAATACATAAATAGAGCAAAGTCAAAGTCATTTTTATATTTATCCAACTTGTACTGCTTATCTGAATTTTTGTTTATATCTTCTCTTAATTCATTAAGAATACAGAGTCGGGTCGGTTACTTGCCGTTGTGTCTACAATTTGCTTGGTCTCCCTTTCTCTTTTCTCCTGAAGACGGATTGCCCGAAAATTTGAGTTTGTAAGTGTGTTTCTTTACTCTTTGTGTTACTCTTCTTGAATTTTGATTTCTTCTGGAGTCCAGTTTGGATTGTGTTTCGGTGTATATATATATATATATCAATGATCAAACCACAATAAGAAATGGGAAAACAAGACTAAGATCTTTCAACCGTAACAAGCGGTCTTCGTCAGAGTCAAAAACCCAACTGAACACTAGATGCAGAAAACATCTGGTGAGCAGTTGAGAAGAGTGGGAGGGAAGGGTGGTATTTTAAAAGGGTGAAAGCGCAGGAAAGGACTAATGTCCAGAAATGGATGTTTGGGGAAACAAAGGATTACAGTAAGAAAAAGTAAAAAACTATCCGCTAGCTGTCAACCCTCTTTGAAGAGGCTATTGCCCTCGTGACGAAAGTATCAAGTTTGAAGAGACCGTTACTAATGTTTATAATATTAGATCTATTAAATTTAATTAGAGACGATTCAATAATATTTCTTAACAACATTGATTTTTCATAGGTAATAAATTTAGCTCCTGTCCAATCAATATGATGATTTTCATTTTTTATATGCAAGAATAAGGCACTACTTTTTTCCTGTCTACTTACGTTGTATTGGTGTTGTTTTACACGTGTAAAAACAACTCCTCACCAGTTGTTTTCTGCATCTAGTGTTCAGTTGGGTTTTTGACTCTTAACGAAGACCGCTTGTTACGGTTGAAAGATCTTAGTCTTGTTTTCCCATTTCTTATTGTGGTTTGATCATTGATTGTTATTTCACGTGTTTATGTGAAATCTTTATATATATATATATATATATTATATATATATATATACTGCTGGTGGTATGGTTCAATGCGGACGCCGTTGGTGTTTACTTGTCCTATCATCAATCCCGTTCCTTCCTTTACTTCTTTCCTCAGCAAACGCACCTACCCAATCAACTACAAGACCTCTTGTACCTCTGGTAACTGCGTTTACCGTTTGGATTTCACCCAGTGTGATGCTTTTTATGTTGCTTTGGCTTCCACCAAGCTAAGCCTGCGTATGAATAAATCACATACTTATCCCAGTTCTCACGGACTCAGTTTTAATGACTGTTTCCGTATACAGGTTCTGAGACAGATAACTGATAACAATTCAAAAGTCACTCTGAGGGCTTCAGAAGAAGCTTTATGAGTCTTCTGGGGGGTAGATCTGCTCCTGGGCTTAACCTCAATCGTTGATTATTCCTTTTATTTATTTTAGTCTCTTAGGGAAACAATTTTTTGTTTACTTATTTTTTTTTGGGGGTGTTTTCACCTGAGCTAATAGTTTTTGTTTTCATTCGTTATAATTTATTTTGCTTTTATTTCTTTATCTATCCTTGCCTCCTTCCTCTCCCTCCGTAAGTTGACTGCACTGTTCTGTGCTCCCTCAAGACCACTGGCCAGTCGTTGTCTGCCTGCGGGGAGCGACTCGTTTCTATCTTCCTGATGACGAGGACATCGAAATATAGTATTGAGTTTTTGTTTCATTTCTGAGTGTTCTTTGTGTCATATATTTATATATATATATATAATATATATATATATATATATATATATATATATTTAATATATATGCAGAAAAATCACAATTAAACACATGATGTAATCAATGAAGTCCAAAACCAGAGGAAAAGAAAAACAGAAGAAATAAATGCTCTGAAGCCTTTCGCTTTATGTCATCAAAGAAGAGTAACACACAGAGTAAAGAAACATACTTACAAACTCAAATTTGTTGTCATCTCCTTATCGAATGATTAATATTTATCTTCAGGACGTGAATAACACGTTACAACATGTTATTCATATCCTGAAGATGAATGTCGATCATTCGAAACAGGTCGACTGTAGGTGTATTCATTGTGTAGTGTAGACGAAATAATGAGAGTACTGTTTAGAAAAATTGAGAAACTCGTTAAGAAACAAGTATCATCTAAGTTTGATGTCATTGTCAATAATGTGTTTGTAATAAGGAAGGACTGTTACTAAAATGTACAATTATATACATACATGTATATAAATAAACTAAATTCTCTGAAGAATTTCAAAATAAATGTCCATCATTAGAAGTATTTTCAATTAATAAGAGAACAAAAAGTTTTTTGTCTTGTGTAGGTAGAAGTTTGATCCTGTGTAACTTGATTCCATAGGACCTTGCGGTCAACTCTCCTGTAACCAAAACGAAGAATGCAAAGAAAATAAAAAACAAAATAATGTTTGGTAATGCAAGTGTCACGTTACATGAAATAAAAAAATAAAATACTTGTTTACCATCCTCTGTTGCTTTTGTTGCGGTTTCATTTTTAGAATGGTGGGAGGGGGGGGGGGGGAGAGAGATAATGTTTCAGGTGGGGTAGACTATTTGTATTTTATTTCAGAATTGGGCAGAACAGTATTGTTTGTGAAGGATTTCTAAACTATTTTTAATTATATTGTAAGCCAAAATGTTCGGAATATCGTCAAGGGGGTTAATTAGTTAAAATCACTACTTTGCCAACGTGTTTCGTCTTTATTTCAAGACATCCTCAGGGTTAGAAAACAAATACAATGGACAATTATCTACACAACATTTTCCATACAAATTCAAAGATCTTACTTACTTAAGGCTAGCTTCTACAACCGAAACAACTGATTAGTTATCTCATCAGTTGCCTTAGTTGGTTCAGTTGTATAAGCTAGCCTTAAGTAAGATCTTTGAAACTGTATGTAGGATATTGTGTATATAACATGATTGTCCATTGTTTTTGGGTTCTGTCCCTGAGGGTGTCTTCAAATAAAGACGAAAGGTTGGCAAAAAAATGTCGACGAAAATGTGCATTTTTTCTTAAAATCATTATAATTTAGTAGTATAAGACTACAGTTTATAACTTGCATGTATCGACTTCAGTAGAAACCTTCACTGTAGCCTTTCATTCGGACTGATATTCATTGCATTTCCATTCAATTCTACATCTTCCATTATTTTTATCCTGATGACGAGAATCTTAACATAATGAAAACTATGTTATTATTTTTTATATTTCCTATTTCTTTTATTTTTTATTGATTTCGTACATTCTATTACTCTGATCATCTTTTTTTTTTAAAAAAAAAAACATCTTATATATCTGATTTGAATTCTTCATATCTGATATATGAAGGATTCTTTAATATATACGTCTCTCTCTCTCTCTTTTCCTATTTGTTCCTCTACTCGATTCAAGTTTGTCTTTATCTATCTACATCTGTCCAGTTCTGTCCGTATTTAACTTTTTTCTTTCATCAGTTTCTTTGTTTCTTTCTCTCTTGTTATCGATGTTCATCTCATCTACCCCATTGCCAGCATCTCACATTTTATTTTTAACTTTCTCTCCTTCTCTTTATTTATTCTCTCTCTTTCTCTCTCTCTGTCTATATATATATATATATATATATATATATATATATATGTGTATGTGTGTGTGTGTGTGTGTGTGTGTGTTATTAAAAGTTATGCCAATTTTAACTTTTGTTCTTTTCCCGGTTAATTTTTCAAGTTTTCTGACTATGGATTTCCACCTTTCTGGTAAAATATAAAGTAATTCACCAAAAGATTTATTCTTGACTTCCATTTTATTCACTAAACAAGTTTTAACCATAACAAACAAATTAACAATACATACAAATTATATACGACGTTTCGGTCAGCTCTGACCATCTTCAGGGACTAATAACTAAATCATCCCAGAACTCAAATACAAAAATAAGAACTATCTAAATTATTAACATCCTAACGGAATAAGAAATATTTACATGAATTGAGTGGGAGGTTATACAGGTTATAACGGTCCTCAGGTTTGTTATTAATTAAAAGTACTAACGAATTTGAAAATAATCAGGGATTGAAATTAATATCCTACGTTCCTGCATGCAGTTTTAATATTCTTGAGAAACTCGTGGTCTGGTTGTTCAGGTTTGGCTTCTTTTCTGTTATGCACAGCGCTTCCATTTATATATATATATAAAGATTTCACAGAAACACGTGAAATAACAATCAATGATCAAACCACAATATGAAATGGGAAAACAAGACTAAGATCTTTAACCGTAACAAGCGGTCTTCGTCAGAGTCAAAAACCCTGACCCTGGTTGGGTTTTTAACTCTGACGAAGACCGCTTGTTACAGTTGAAAGATCTTAGTCTTGTTTTCCCATTTCATATTGTGGTTTGATCATTTATATATATATATATAAACTAGTATTTTCAAAAGAACACATAGAAAAGAAATCGCTGAACTCACTACTATATTTCGATGTCCTCGTCGTCAGGAATAGATGTGAATCGCTCCAAAGGCTGATAACGACATATATATATATAGGTGTATAATGTAATCGGGATTCGGTCAATTTTCCAGGATCAAAATCAAACTCTCAATGCCGACGTTTCGGTTTTATTTAAAACCTTTTTCATAGGCCTACAAGCAAAGGATGACAAGAAATCATATATAAGCATCAACATATAACTAACATCAAAATGGAATATTACAGTTGTGAAAAACAAAAATATATTACAAGTAGAAGTAATAGAAAAGCAATAACATTTTTATGAACTTACAGAAGTCAGAATTTTTTGAATTAGAAAAATGATGAAATTTACATTATATAAAATGAAGTAACAATAGATAGTTAGTGAACTAACATCTTAACTGGTCAAAAACTTGGACCAGACTAACTGATTACAATTACATGTAAACCGAAACACTGTTCACTCAAAGAACACAAAAAGGAACTAAGGAAATTAAATTTCACTAAAATCAACTTAACACTCCTGAATAAATAGTGTTCAAATTGGTAATGTCACTTCTATGATTAACTGAACTTAGATCTTTTTTAATATATAGCATTTCGAGGGTCTTTCTTCTTTGCTCATCTTGTTCTTTATCTACTATAATTGCTTCTTCAAAATCGAACATGTGACCTTCGTTTAAGGCATGGAATGCTAAAGCAGTGGCGTTACTTTTATTAGTTCTTATTGAATAAGAATGTTGATAAAGTCTTTCTTTTAAAAAACGACTTGTTTCTCCGTAATAACGCTTGTCGCAGTCTTTACATTTGATCGCATAAATGAGGTTACTTTGTAACTCCTTTGGTATTTTTTGTTTCAAATTTGAAAATAAAGACTTGACTTTTCTTTTGTTATAAAATGCCAATGTAACTTCAGGTACATTTCGTTTGAAAACTTTTCTAATTGATTGTGATAAGCCCTCAACATACGGAAATTTGAAATACTTTTTATTTAAAACTTCAAGTTCAGCATGATTTTGATTGGAATGTTCTGGTTGTTCTCTTGTATATTTAAACCAATAACGTTCAATTAAGTTGTTTGGATAACAATTTTTCTGCAACAATGCCTTTACCCTTTTCTTATTTTCTTTTAGAAAACATGGACTACTAATTTCAACAACCTTCTTAACTAAATTTTGAACGCAATTCAATTTTTGGTTTATAGAATGAGAGGAGTGATAGTTCAGTATTCTTCCTGCACTGGTAGGCTTTCTATACCAATCCGTTAAAATAATGCCATTTTCACTTCTTATAACTTTTACATCTAAAAATGGTAGATTTCCGTCTTTTTCTATTTCATAGGTAAATTGTAGACGATTATGAAAAGAATTAAACGTATTTAATACATACTCTTCTTCTCCTCTTTCAATAATTAAAAAATTGATCCTGGAAAATTGACCGAATCCCGATTACATTATACACCTATTCTATCCAACGGTTGATATATTATTGAATTTATATATATATATATATACGAAATTGTCACAATAACTTGTGATATAAATATTCAAGTAATTTACCACGAAAGATAGGAGATTAATGGCTCTGAGGAAAGCTCAAGGAAAGGCCTTAGCAGGTTATTGCCTTGGTGGTTAGTTGCTCTCATTAAGAGATATGGATTTCATTCACTCATGCATTAACAGTCCGTGTGGATTTATGCTAATGACAGTTAGAGAGCAGCAGATGTCTCTTCCTTATGTAGATAAGTCAGTGTTCCCTTTATCATTTCTGCTTTATGACTCCTCATTAACAGATAAGACAAAAGGTCTCTTATCTCTGTAAACTGTCGTTGATTCCAATCCTTTAACCCAGGATTGCATGTTTATCGAGTTTTTATAATTGTCTATGTCAACCATAACTATCACTGTTTGTACAGCTCCATCCTTTCACAATAATGATTCACATATGAATTTGCTTCATTTGGACTCCGTGAAAGGCAGTAGGGCTTTGCTATTTACGCAGTCAAGCTGCCCATGGAGGCAGGCAGTGGGTGCTTCACTGTCCTGACTCTTCCTTGACACTGGGCAAAGTGAGGCCTTGAGGCAATCGTGTCGCCTTTCCGATTATGGTGACTAAATTCCTCCTGGGCAGCTTGTTATAAATGGTGTTAACATAAAATGCTGTTAACTGACAAAAACACCCGTATGATTCTCATATATTTGTGGCAAATCAGTTTTTGTCCAAACACATTTCAAAGCTCTTACTTCTTTTACTCCTGCATTTGAACAATATATCTCAAGATGATTTTTGTAAAGAAATTTGCTTGTTGTGTTTTAGTCTTTTTTACTTATTCATTGCAAACGATTTAACAGGTTTAATACTCCTATTCTAAGTAAATTTTGTGGCATTGTGAAACAAAGTTTCCGCTCACCTTTGTTCTACGTAAACAAAAAAAAAAGAGGTAGTGTACATGCAGTGAATGTAGTAGTCCGTGTAGTCTAGTGGTTAAGGTGTTTGATATTAGGATTGCAGTTTAATTTTTAGCCAGGACTATAGATTTTTCATGTAAGATCTTCTCACATAAATCTTGAATTCACACGTGAGTTTCACAAGATTCTTATTCACATCGTCTCTCGAAAGGATGTAAGTTAGTCCATTCCGGTAGTGTAAGATGTCAGATACGCGTTCAAAAATTCCTCCTCTAATAAACCTGAATGAGTCAAGACTGCCATTGTACAATCATCCCGGTGATATGACCCACAACTGAAGTTGACACCGAATGAGCCTCACGTACCACACCCCCCCTGAAGGCCAAACGCCTATGAGTTTGTCCTTGAAAGCACCATGTTTGTGTCAAATATTCCCCTCCCATTCCAATATGATTGTCTCTTGGAATTCCTGAATGCTTCCTAAAGGGTCTTGTGGTTCTCAGACCGTGCTCCAACCAATCTGACCACAGCTTTGTGGTTCAAGTCAATTGCATTACTGGCTCATGCACGTTTCACCAAGGAATTCCTTCATCTTCTCTCTTTTTTCATTCTCTCCGCTGTGTTCTAACCGTCTTCTCCAAATTACATTCATTATATAAATATAATTAAAATCAAATTGAAATAATTCATAACATAGAGAAAACAAAATATTTTTGAACTCCAGTCTTCATCAGAGGAAAGTATCATCTTAAAATATTCTTTCTCCGAAGATGAATACTTTCCGGCGATACCGAAATATAGAAGTTACTTTTAGGAGGTGGTTTTTTTTTCATTTTAAACCTGTACTAAAAAACATGAAATTGTGCAATGAAGTTGCAGATTTGTTAACATTGCAGATTGAAAAGTTTCTCTCTTTTTTGCAATATTCTTCAGATAAAACAATATGCTTCAGAGTTTACATTTTAGTATTTACCTAGAAATAACTGCAAGTTTATCATCAACAAGTTTTTCATACATTTTACGGGTTACTCCCTCAATTTTGTATGTATTTACAGCCGTAGGCCACATAATCTACGAATTAAAGTTGCCACAGATATTAATTTTAATTTATAGTTTATTCAAAACGGTGAAATTACAACTTCCATCTTTTTTAATTCCAATTATTGAAATATAATATTTTCTGTATTCATTCCAATATATATTTTTGTTAAAAAATAATAACTTTTAATTAATTTTTAAAAGTGCTGCGCCAGGAATTAATAGCGTCACTGGGTGAGGTTACTCCAGAGACCATAGTTCAAAAGATGCTCCAGAATGATGAAAATTGGTCAAAAGTTGCAAACTTTGTAGAGACGGTTCTCCGTCATAAGAAAAATGAAAGCACGAGGCAAGGACTCACGTTAATTCATAGATGAACGAATGGGGACAAGAAGGTGAATCCTATTCAGGAGGACTGAGGCACCGGCATGAAGTAATGTGCAAACGGTTTCCGTGTCGGATATTGCCAAGAAATAGGATATGGTTTTTTAGTGGGTCGGGACCCCCAACCCCACATACCCTAAGCAAGACGTTTTGCTAAGGGATCTGCTGAACAGATTTTTCCACACCCTACAAAGAAAAAAAAATTAATTTTTATTATTTTGATTTATTATTTATTATTTTGTATTTGGTGCGTATAATTCTAATGTTTATTAAACCTTTAAACCATATTACACTTCAGTCCTGTTTTTTGTTTATTGTATTTAAAAAAACTCTAAATCACATTTCTACCCTATAATGAACAATTTAGTGTTATCTTCTCAGAGATATAAACTTTTGAATCAATAAAGTATTTGAGAAATATATATTTATTAAGCATGGATTTTGATAAATTTTTTGAGTTCATAGTTTTGAAAACAATATTATACAGGATTGTTTTTTAATCTATTAGAATATCGTAATCCATCATCCAATATTGAAGGATAAACCCCAGCATCTCTATGCCGGGATTTATTCTCGTAGATTTATTTATATGTTATTTATTTTAAATAAAGCCCATAAGTAATGCTAGTGGTGATAGCAATAATTTTAACAACTGATTGAATATGTACTTTGGTTTTAGTTTGTCGTTTGAAGGAAACTTGAAGACATTGGTTTGCTGTAAACCAGGAGTGTCTAAGTCAAAATGGACGGCGGACCACATAAAAATATCCACAAGCCGAGGGTCGGACTGAAAAAATGTTTATTGCATTTTTTTAAAATGACCACATATAGTGTAGTGAACGAAATCCACATTGTAGTAAAAATGTAGTAATTTGTATAAATAAATTGTAGTAAAAAATGTATCCACAAACCGAGGGTCGGGCTGAAAAAATTTTTATTGAATTTTTTTAAAATGACCACATATAGTGTAGTGAACGAAATTGAACCTATTGAAAACCTAAGAAATATATTGCAAAATGATCGGATAAATGAAGTAATATTTTCTTATGGCTTTGTCAGTCATTTTTAATTTTCAACAGCACAAAAGACAAATTTCCTTTATATATAAATCCCAATAAAATGAACATTAAATGTTTGAAGCGGTATTATTCAAGGCAGCATCAGTATATTTTCTCATTTAGATATAAAGGTTTTCCAGCTAGCTCCGTGACCATGTACTTCGACTGCCACCTTGTTTGAAACCACCGGTTCCCAGTGCTCGCCTTCCGTTTTGCCAGTTTTGAAGGGTATCTGAGAGTTAACTTTTTCTATTATGCTAATAACTGCTGATAAATTATGAAATGAAGCCATGCTCGCTGCGTCGCCTTTGCATTGTGAGAAATGTAGTATTGGTGCGTGTAAAACTTCTGCAGCCTGCGGGTCGGTTTTAATAATAAACTAATATCATCCTGCGGGCCATAGAAAACCCTCTCGCGGGCCTGGTTTGGCCCGCGGGCCTTGACTCTGACATATGGGCTGTAAACCCTAGTGTCAAGTGTAGTTTGTCTTAACTGATCTTTACTCTCATGAACTGCTTGTTACAGGTATTCACTTGATTCAGCAATTTGAAAAAAGTATAAAGTGTAAATTTACATTGTAAAATTTTTTTTTATTTGTATATTCTTAAAGAGTATTCAATGCTGAAAAGAAGAGTCAAAACAGTTTTTCTGTAGTATGCCGGGAAATAATGGAAAAGATATACAGAGATTCACAAAGTGGTGGAAGGGTGGACATGAAATCTATTAAAAAGACAACAAATATTTACATTTTTGGCGCTCAAGTTGTTAATTCTTGGTGCACTTTAAGCCCAAGGAAGCACTACAATCAACCTGATTGCTGATTTTTTTTTTGTTCCTTTTAAAATTATTTACAGTTCAATGATATCACTTTTATATTAATATCAATATTCAAATAGCCAGTGAGGCGCATGGCTAAGCAAGGCTGAACCCTGATATAGAAAGTAGAAATAGCCTTAAATAATGAAATATAGTTAGTTAAATAAATAGTTTTGTTGTCCTATATTTTTTTATGAAATCGGATTAACAGGTAGTGTGAATGTTAAATTCGCTATAGGAAGAGCTAGGTTTTTATTGTGGTGTCATTTGTTATGGGCTTGGAATGTTGAAATTGAAAGAAATGTGCCAGGTTGAGACCGTAAATACGGTGAATTTGGTGGAGAGAGGACGATTATGGTTGGAGTGTGAGTGTGGGATGGAAGGACGGGGATTAGGCGTGTGTCAAGTCTGATGGGGAACACATCGAAGGGATTAGTGCCAGGTAGCTGGTCACTTCAATTGTGTGGAAGAAACCTTTTCCAGGCTGGCTCTATGTAAATGGGGCTGGGGCTGTGTTATTAGGCAGGTGACAGAGCGTGTGAGACGAGGCGCTCATGCGTGTGCCTCCTCCTGGCAAGCCCGCTTAAATAAAACCGTCAAAAATAAATCAAGTCCCTTCAAAACCACTTTTTTATTAAAAACCTGTGCTTACGAATTATACGAGTAGATTCTAAAAACCTAATGAGAACAAGAAGTTTTCCTGCTTGCGCAGTCGTCTCTGGTCTTATTTGATTTTTTTTTTCTCAAACAGGGCGTTACAGTCACAACCTTTCGCAATTAGTTCTATTCTAGAGGTGGAAAATATGGCTCATTTATTATTTCACACCCATTACAGTTATGAAGGTAAGCCACATTTACCAGATCCATTCTATATTAGAAATTTAAAATTTTACCTCATTCAAGTCATTAACAACTAACTACTTGCCAACATTTTAGAGGGCTCAATATTTTCCATTTGCCACATGAAAATTCTAGGCTAAGGTAAAATTACCAATATTTAATATGTACTTACAAAAATTCAATATTCTACGCTACTTGTAGACTAGGTTTGACGCTTGTGTCAGTAGAATCCGTTTCGCATCTGTGCTGAATGTAGTATCGAAATATTAAATGTTAAAACCTGCTTTAGTATCAATTTCAAAACCTTCTTAGTAATTGTTTGTTTTCTGGAAAGGTTCATTACTTCGGTTTGAAATGGGGTCAGGTGTAGACTAACAGGTAGGGTGCTTCCTTTAGTACTGAACATCGCAAGTTCGTATCTTACCATGACCTTAGTTTTTTTTTTATTATCAAAGATGGTAAATCTTGTCCACCTCATTCTGTCGGGGAGAATGTAAAGCTGCCAGTCCCGATTTTATACGATTTCGGGTACTTCTTAATGATCCGTACTCTAATAAACATAAAACATACTTGAAATAAGATTTAGGGCTCCGGATGTAAAATGAATGACTCGCCTATAACTATCAACCAAATATTCAACATCATCACTTTCTACCCCTAGAAAGTAGTAGACAAGCTTAAGGGTGAATGGCAAGAACTTGTATTTCAATTTGTGTGCCCAATAGATTCCAGGTATTTTGAAAGTTTATTTCTGGTCATCGATCAGATTATAGTTATCAACATTGACCGAAGTCCCTATCGTTAGAGGTGACATCTGCTATCTTGAGATTGTATATCCATAACTGTCGTTCCTTTCAATACATCATCCATAAGTATACGTGTATATCAAACAAACACAACAGACTCCTTTCCATCTTCGATCATCATAAGTAAACATGAGTTATTTCTTCATTGCGTTACCTACATCTAAGATTTCACATTTCAAACGGACACCTTGTCAGGTGTAGGAATATCAATATAAACGATTCTTCTGACTGCAGTCGTTATCACTGCGATAGAGGTTCTTATCACCAACTGAAGAAATTTTAATTCTGGCAAAACTGAATTTTATTTGACTTGTTAGCCTTCATTGTTGAAAAAAACTGGACATGAAATACAGATTACCACAAATAGTATCAACATTTAAAAACAATTTTTCATTTATTTTTTTAATTTTACGTCCTTAGCCATTGCAAAATAAAGTTCATCAAATTAAACAGTAAACATAAAAGAAAGTTATTTTATACTTTTCTTAAATCTATTTACAACTGGACATTGGTTTACTTTTAACATGCCCCTTAAATTATAGCCAAATAATAAATATATATACTACGGTTTTTTCGTACATATATGTACTTGTATGTTATGAAAAGGTGATTATGGTAGGCAGCTGATTAGACGCCGAAGTGAAAGTTATTTCATGTTGCATAGTCTGCTTTGTTTACATTTTACTAGTAATAACATGGCAGGCCCCATGAAAAGCTTTAATGGGATACACATTGTGTACTTTCATACTTACTATGTACGACATAGGCTCTCACGAGGGCTCAGTGGCACCTCGCTATGGAGGGTTGTTTTCCTTGTTAATAGGCAGACCCCTTGATTCCCATGTGCCTATCCGTCGGCGTCCTCACAGCGAGAATGGACAACAGGATACGCTGATTACTTAGGCTAACAGGCAGAAGGCTTTGTGGCCACTGACCTCACCTACAGCCAAGACAGGCGCAGTAGGACCCTAGGTTGCTGAGTTCTATCAGAGAACTCTTAAAATATCATAAGTACCATGTGGGCGGGATGACCCATGCGTAGCCTCCTGTGGAGTTCCCCATGTTCCGTCATTGGTGTTGGATTTGTGGTGGTTGTGGTTTCCTCTCCCATGAAGGGTAGACTGCCTTCTTCTCGGGATAGTGCTTGCAGAACATCAACAGAGCGCAATACCTTCACCTTACAATTGGGAAAGTCCTTGAATTGAACTTCTCTGGCAGACTTTGTTACTGGTACTCACTCTAGAAGTGAGTCTTGGTGGGTCCCAGCATCCCCATTTGGAGGAGGTCCGAATCCTAATGGATACAAAGGTAGACCTAAAGCTGAATGGATTTAGGTAGATTCTGACCACCTATATATGACATAGCTATGGCACGACCTACACTTCAACTCACTAGAGTCAGCCTAGCGTTGTAATGTAATTTACAACATTGATAGAAATATGATTACCTTAACAGCTCCTTTATATCTAATCCAGATTATTTGATGATAATCATGTCATAGCAAAATGTACTGTTTCCTGTTTAATAACACTTCAGTCACCTTGCTTTGTTAATATTTTTCAGTATGAATCAGTGAATGGTCTCATTGAACTAGTTAGTGGTATGAAGTGAAGTTGTTAGTTGGTTCCCAAATGAGACTGTTGAATGGTTCTTTCCCACCGTTTAAATTGAGAAAGTTGTTAATTGTTTCATATCAAACTTAATTAAACACCCAACTGGTTAACAGTAGTTTCCGTGATGGGAATGATATAGGTGTGAGAGGTGAGCATATTAAGTAAGAATGTTTAATTTAAAAATATATAAGAATATTAACATGAAACAACAAAACTCTTTCATATTTTGACCTCGTCCCGTTTGAGTGCTTCTTTTTGAACACAAGCCAGTCGTTATCAGTCTTTGGAGCGATTCACATCTTCCTGATGAAGAAGCCATCGAAATATAGTAGTGAGTTTCAGTGATTTCATTTCTGTGTGTTCATTTGAAAATAAAATTTTGTATCGTACTTGTTGTACAAGTAACCTTTTTGACTTAATTCCACAGGCTACACTAAATTATATTTATAATTATTTTATAAACCATAATTGTTAAAATTAAATTATATGCAGTTAAGTTTATGCAGTTGATTTGTTCATTAACAAGTGAATTAATTTACCTGTTACCTTAGGACCTCGGAAAACAATCAGGGAATTCGATTGGTTGTCAAGAACGCTAGTTTATGATGCAATTAAAATTGTTTCTCTATCATAGAAAAGTTGTTAGGGAGGTCGAAATCATCGATAATAAGTTCGTGAATAACAAGCCTTCGGTGAGCTTCGATGAAACATGTGTATTTCATAGTAAATATGTGAAAAAAAAATTAATGTCTAAACGACATTAAGAAATGTAGAAACGGGACTAAGATGTTCCAACCTAAACAAGTTCAGAGAAGTCACACAGAGCCATGTCATCGTCATAGTCATGTAGAGTAAGTGAGGAAAAAGCTTATCGATAGACATGCAAAATAGAGGAAAATAAAAAATTCTTTAAAAAATAGTATAAGAAACATACAGTACATAATACTGTACATTTAAAGGTATTTACTAAGTATTTAAAGAAATAAAAGTCAGCAAATTCTGAACATACTCACACTTTCAAAGGTAAGAATTTCGAAGTTTGAGTATCATTTTACTAGCGCTCTTTCTCTCTCTCTCTCTCTATCTCTCTAAAAAAAAATTACCTTTTAATTTCATATTTTTTTCCTATCATCAAACTAAATTTTCGATATTAAAATTAGAGATGGGCCCAAAAGCGCATCTGTTTCTTTATTTTCCTCTATTTTGAAGGTCTACCAAACATTTTTTCTTTTGAAAAACTATTTTAAATCACATTTAAAACTATTTTAAAATTAATTAAAAACTATTAATTTTATATCACAAGGGTAATAAATATGAAGTAACGGTCTGTATACAACGGAATCTTACTGATTGATAATAAAAATTCTACTGGTTATAGCAATTTATCATTCTCGTAATACTTAAGTGACTTGAAAGCGAAATCTCAATAAGCGCGTAAATATATTTCGGTCATTCCGATTAAAATTTGTTTTTTAATTACTTAAATAAATTTAATATACTTGAATATAAATGCATTAAAATTTGACTTATTATACCTGAATATGTACTTATCATATTGGTTCTGAATCATCAGAAGCATAGAAATTTAATGGATTTTCTGCCTAATGGAAAACAGTTTCCATTTCAAAATGTTTCTACTGTATAGTTTTATTATATTTGTACTTACCTACGATTCAGATTTCATTAAATCAAACTTAAGTTTGTGTTGAAGTAGTAAAGGGGGTTCAGACTATTCCATCTGTACTACTACTCCAGATGAATTTGTATTCATACCGGCGCACCTACACTGGACATGGGAATCATAACATTTGAAAGTTTGAGTAGGTCTCTCAAGCGCAGAAAGGACATTCTCGCTTCAAGTTTCTAAATTTAAATCCATTCTTTTACTCTAATAAATTACAGTACTCCCTTTCGTAATAAAACATTCACTATGTATAACGGAGTTTTGAATGGTTTAAGTCAGTATTTCTCAAAGTGTTTTACTTCAGGGTGCACCTTTGAAATAACCAATGCTTTTGGGCGTATCTCTGATTTTAATATCGAAAATTTAGTCCTGAGATTTGATGATAGGAAAAAAATAGGAAATTAAAAGGTATAGGTTTTTTTTGAGAGAGAGAGGGGGGGGGGGGCTAGTAAAAAATATTTGAATCCCTGAGGGAAGGCAAAGAGAAAGTATTATCGATTGACGCTTAAAGATTAAAGAAATTTACCTTCCAGTTCAAAATATCAAGTGGCAGAGACTTGAAAACCACATAGTTGGTGATTCTAAAATAAATTAAAACGATGCAAATTTTTAAAATATAAATCTGTTATATAACTTAATATTCCATTATCTTGGTGCGCAGCTGGCTACCTTCCAGAGTGCACCGTTTGAGAAGCACTGGTGTAAGCTATAAAAATAATTTGATTCCCTGTTGTTTCGTTAACAGTAATGTATAGTTTGTTCCTGGTGTATATCATTCCTCGTTATCTTCTCTTTGATTGTTGCTCAAGAGCTATTATTCGATTTAGTATTCAATTTAGATTGCCTCTTACTAATTATATTACGCCACCCGATGAATTTTTCATAATATGTACCCTGTTATTCATTATTCTGAAGAACGCCTTTAGCCTGGAGCCGCCGTCCTTAATATTCTTACTGTCATCTGTCGTACTAGTTGTACTGCTTCCTTAATAAACAAGTTGAATTGTTTTCAGTCATTCAGACGTTGTTGTTTGTGACTGCATGTTTGAGAACACTGGTTGGTAATGCTAAGTTGTATCAATGATTGCTGATTGGTTGAGCTTCTTGAGAAGATGAGTTATTTTTGATTAGTCAGCCTGGTGATTACGGAGGCCGTACGCTGGCCTGATTACAGCCAGTCATTATCTGGTTTGTGTTGTAGAAGGCAGGACGTGGTAATCATGTGGTTTTGAGGGGAGATAAACAGGAGGCTGTCCCTGTAGTACGGGGGGGGGGGGGGGGGGTGGTTATACCTGGACGACCCTCGTCACAAGCCAGGTAGACTGAGTAAACAGTGTGGAGGCACAAAAACTCACGGACTAATGTATTCACCGAGGGGGGCCAAACGACCTGCCTATCCTCACTTATTACTCAACCTTTTTGTCTTTCTGCTGGCATTCCTCGACAACCAGAGGGTCGAGTCACGCACACTACGCTGACTTCTCACAACCTTTACATCAACTTTTACGTCTTCTACGATAACGTTACGATTCGTTTTTATGTGCAATCATAATTCAGTTGTTACTGATGCAGTTCCTTGGCACGTCTGGTGTGCATGTACATCAAGATGATTTCACAGAAACATCAGGTTTGCGATTTCAGAAACGATCCAAATTCAGATATCAAAGCTGAATTGACAGGTTGAATAACGCATAAGCTGATATTCCAGAAGCATTACAGTGGGTTTTGTGTTTGCAATGCCTTCGCTACTATGGGTTTTAAAACTTTGACTTTTAGTTCCTCGACATGCCAATTTGCGTGAACATCAAAATGATTTATTCTTAGTAACATTGCAGCAGATTTTAGACCCCCAATGCTGCGATATCCCAATTGAGGGTCAGAGCTGGAGTCCTGAACTCAATAATAGCGGTTGGAATCACAGGTAGATTTCTCAGAAGCTTTATATATATTTTAGTTTTGGTATGATGACTACAGTACGATTTAATTTGTAGGTTACGATCCTTAAGGTTTGCATACTGATCATACATTCACTCTGATCAATCAACATACTACTCTTACATCTGGTACGTGTGCTTTCCTAACTTGCAATCGAAGACATGAGAAGTTGAATATTATATCAAATCTAAAATCTATAGAGTTACAAAAACGAAACAGTGAAAAATCTAACTACGATGTCAACCATTCAGAGTTAGTGAGATACTTGTCATTTTTGTCTGCATGCATGCGTTGAAGATGATCACGGAGTCGCGACGCTTTCATTACCAAAAATATTTGACGACTTTAAAGAAATAATAATTTTGAAGATTGCTTATTTCATCATATAAAAATAATTTAATTATTTTTTCCAAACTTACTTTGATTATATAATATCTTCAAGTACTTGCGTAAACCTTTTTTAATTAAGATCTCGGATATATAAGCAAAGTAGATGTATATTTTTATTTATATATAATAAAGATAATATATTATATCTGTCTGACATCGAACAGGCTCGGTACCGACGGCTTAACGCCTCCCACGTGAATAAATCGAGGGACAGAGTGGGTATTGAACCCCGGATCCACCTGTCCAGAGACGAGCGCATAGCCACTGGGTTAACCTGGCCTCTATATATATCGTGTAACATACAGTAAAATGTACCGTGGTATATATACATATAAACGATATGGCCTGAAAATGGCTTGGTGCGTATAAAGGTCAACACAGGTTGTGTGTTTATATATACATATATAAAGATTTCACATAAACACGTGAAATAACAATCAATGATCAAACCACAATAAGAAAAGGGAAAACAAGACTATGATCTTTCAACCGTAACAAGCGGTCTTCGTCAGAGTCAAAAACCCAACTGTACATTTCGTCTATATATATATATATATATATATATATATTGATAAAAGTATCGACCGTGGAGTAGAAACAAAAATAAAGTTTATAAACGATGAACTTTAGAAGCCGACGTTTCGTCTATATTTGTAGACATATTCAGAATATTTGTGAAGTATTCTCTGAATTATATTGTGATACTTTGATGAAGTAAATAGAAATTATAAATAACTTTAATATTAAGATTAAATTTAAACATCAAAATGAGGAAAAGTTAAAAAAAGGAATCGAATATTCTAAAGTTGCTTTGAGAAGACCCCTATGGATGCAAATTACATTTTAAGTTTTAAAATATATTGTTTCAGATTGTGTATAATATATTCCTAAGGACTTTGAGATTTATGAAATTAATTTTACAATACTGCGGGTTTATATTATCTTCGTTTATACTGTTGCCCATCTGTTTTAAAATTAACCATATAATGCTGAATTAATTATTTTCTTTGGACACTGTGGCACCCTTTATGGGGGTTTTGCAATTTTTGACCTTATGAACTTAAGCCAAGAAGAAATTCCTCAGCTTGCCTATACTTGATACAGGCAATCTGGCTTAAGCAGGTACATATTGGTCGTCTTGTTTATGCTTTTTCTCCCTTCATTAATCTCATCTCCTCAACCGGTTCTTCTCTCTTTACGACCTCTGACAGAGAGAGAGTATGGGTCCTAGAGCCCACCACCAACCTCCTCTTTCTCCTTCTTATTTTCCCAGTTCTCCGATAAAAGCAGCCTTCCTAATAAATTTCTTTTTAACAACAAACATGCCCTTGTTAAGGCATCCCTCTCTCTTTCATTCTACCTGGTTATAATTTTACCTCGACTTACTGCCTCTATAAAACCCTCTACATTTGTTCTTTTATACATCCTTTCGACTACATAATACGACTAAAAAAAATTTTTCAGAATACAAATGACTTCTTGTAGTTTTTTAAATTGAAAACAATAAATTTCATTTTGGCTCTTTAAATCAACAAGTTAAGTAGTCTTTTTTGTTTTTGTTTTGTTTTTTTTGATTCTATCAAGTTCAATACAGCTGTCGTTTTTTACGATTCTTTGAATAAAACTAAGGTTTTTTCTTTGTGTTTTTTTCTGTTTTTGTTTTTAAGTAGATGGCTTTCTGGAGCCTAGTGAATAGAGAAATTATTATATTTTAGCTTCGAACTGAAAAGAAACGATTGAAATGTTTGCCATCAGGTCAAGACGAGGATTTGTCTACAGAAAGGATCAGGGATTCAGATAAAACTGTTTTTGTATTAATTTCTTCGAGGTGTTTGATGAAAAGTTTTATTTCCTAAACACCAGTCATTTTATTATTGCAGTCATCATGCATTGCTACTAGTTTTTCATTTTACTTATTTCTGTTGAGTATCCAGTGTCATTGTTCCAGACGAAATTGATTTTGATTACAAAAATACACGAAATGAAAAGTGAATCGTATGAATTGAATTCTTGGACTAATTTTCTGATTGGTAGTTTAATTAAGAACTACCATTAAGAACTTATGTAAGAACTTAAGACCTTTGGGATTGCTTTGATTGCTATGAGTATTGGTGTTCATGGTCTGCCTGATGAAAATGATATCATTTCTAATAGTGATATTAGTATTTAATGACGACAACAAAAACAGGGAAATAAAGCAGACGTATCCTAAAACAACTCTTTATTGTTTGACATTATATTTTGAACTCTAGTATCCTAATGAAAAATATGAGCTCGATGAGGCTTGGCATTTTTTTATTATTAAGTCTTACATGTGATAAACACACTCTCAACTTTTTATCAACACCTTTCATACTTGATCTACTTTTACATTTTATGCTATTTAGCATAGAAAAATCTTTTTCACAGATATAATATGTAAAAAATTGTAATATCACTATCAATGCTTTCCTCATGATAGTTTATAATGTCTACTAACGATGACTTTCCTCTGATATGGAAACCATACCGAGGATGGCAAAAATTATGAAATTCACTCAAATCTCTTAAATATTCAAATATAATCTTTCTTTTCCTTGGGGTGCATCTGAGTGTCTTCCTGGGCGCACCAGTGCACCCAGACACACCATTTAGGAAGCCCTGAGTTAATCACTAAAACCACTTACCTAACAGTATTATAAACAAGTATCTTTATCCTCTTATCTACTTAAAACTACTTATACAAATGAAAATTTGGAGAACAAGATCATTTACCTCCTTTCAAGTAAAGTGAACATTTGAAGCATGTGAGTATTGAAAATGTATTATATTGTGCAGAGGAAATAAGGAAAATATTTAAGAAGATTTAGAAAAGCAACTGTTGGCTAAGTACGGTTACATCTTGAATATTATAAGTTATTACAATCATTTTTAGAGTAGTTCTTCATTAGTGAAACCCTTACTTAGACCCGACGTGTTTACATCCTCTTCAATTAGTTCTCAAAATCTATGTATGTATGTGGTCCTGCTCTTTTGCATAAGATAATAAAGACAACTGTATATTCATATTAATTAGGCAATATAATGTTTATAGAAGTCGTAATGCATGTCTTAGAGTTATAGAGTTAGAGTTATACAATTATTAATTTATAAGAATTCTCCAACAGCTATTGGAAACTTCCATCGCAGCCAACGGAAACACCAGCGAATACACCTTATCTTCGCAGTCGCCCTTGGAGACTCACCTACCCCCTCGTCGGAAATACTCTGTCGCTATCACTGATAGTGTTTCATTATATAAAGTCATAGGATCCATTGATAACTAGGTTAGTCTTAAATTAGACATAGACTTGTTCTAATCCTTGTATTGATGTCTTGACGTGTACCTTCTTGTCAAATAAACTTTTTTTCTTTTTTTAAAAAGTTGAATTCACTTAAACATATTTAACTTTAGGAGGTACATATTGGTTGCCTTGTTTATACTTTTTCTCCCTTCATTAATCTCATCTCCTCAACCGGTTCTTCTTTCTTTACGACCTCTGACTGATTTACACCAAGTCAGACTCCTAAGCACCAAAAAAGTCTCAACTTCAACTCCTAATTAACAAACATAATGTTAATTCTAGGATGAAAAAAAAAATCAATAAGTTCAGTCGATTGATTCATTTTTGTTGTTGTATATTTCGCTTTCAAAATCGTGGGAAAGTTGTTATCGCCAGTTTGGCTTATCCTCGAAGCTGCTTAAGAGGGATGGAAGAGTTATAAGAAAAAAAAAAGAGGTGAGGCTTGTAAGAAGTGTCTTTCGGCCGAACCATATCGCGCGCTAGAGCGCCTTCCACTGTTTTTTCCTCTTCTTACTCCTTTTGGTCGGCTACCGATTTGATTGAATAAAAAACACGTATGTGGGACGTGCAACTGACGGGTAGTTAGGAGAAGAGTGTTTTTGTGTCGGGGAAACTTCTCCGTCACGGACGCAGCTGCCCGGAAACATTTTTTTTTTTCTCTCCCTTTCTCAAGCCTCATTCGTTGTTGAAGGTGCACTTATGCTGCGATGTCGGGAGTTGTGTGTTGGTGGTGAGTGAGTGACACGCTTGTCTTGCAATAGTCGTGTCCAATGACAAATTGCTTGCTCAGCTCTTGGGAACCTATCAAAACCAGTAAACACGCTCACCTTTACTCTCATTCTTCGCTGGAGCGCTTAAATTTTATTGGCAAGAAGAAGTCATTATGATTTATATTCTCTCTGAACTTTCCAGATTTTGTGAAACTTAATAGTTTAACAAGAAATAAACCTTCTCTGCAATAATTTATAAAACTTGTTTTATTAATGTCTTATATAAACAAGTTTTTCACAAACATTCACCATTATACAGACATTTGGATCCTTATATAGACAGATCCTTTTGGACCTTATTAAGAGAGTCTTTTGAACTCTTATAGATATAGCCTTTTGGACCCTTTAGAGAGAGCCTTTTAGACTCTTATAGAGAGAGCCTTTTGGACACTTTAGATAGAGCCTTTTGAACCTTTATCGAGAGAGCATTCTGAGAGTGCTTTCGAACTCCTATTGAGAGAGTATTCTGGACCCTTTAGAGAGAGAGCCTTTTGGACCCTATAGAGAGAAATTTTGGACGTTCTATAGTTGAAGGTGTAGCTCATTTTTGATTCACTCTTTTAAATCATTCACGTCCAAGAGCTAATCCCGGCCAATATTCTAGTTTTTGGCGATCTAGCATAAACCTACCGTATTCAACATGACAGTAGCCTTTGGCATATGACATTTATAAAGGTAACGAACCAGATTTGAAATATCACTAACAATCTTTTTCTCAACTCTACATACTTAATTGCTGATTTTAATATTGGTAGAAATAACTCTTATTTATTTTTCATATTATTGAAGAGAGTAGTGGTTTTCGTTAAACAAATGAACTTCTTTCATGATTATTTTCAATTATAAATAATAATATCATCTTGGGAAATTCTAATATCTGGATAAGACCTTTCGACTAGAATATGTTTACTTTTCAATTTCTTAGATTTTTACTACATGTATTTTCATGAACAATTCTATTTTGCTATTGCAATTCCCCCCTTCTCCCCCGTTCTTCTACAAACTTTAAATTTTGTATTAAGCATTGCCTTAATATGAATACAGCATGGTAGAAATTATTGCAATGAAGTTCCAATTGCAGTAACTTCGCACATTGTTATAGAAGAATTACTGATTTTGTTAAAGCTGATAACTGAATATAGTATCATAAAACAAAATGAAGTCATTAAATTCATTGCCTAGGAATTTTATTAACTTTTATGACAGAGTTTTAATATGCTTACACGATAACCACATCAATATAAATCCAAGTTAATTTGATATTAGTTTACTTATAAGTAAAGTTGAGTGTAGGCCACTACAGATTTTATTTTAATTATTGATTTGCCTCCTCCGATCTTTATTGCTGTATCTTAATTTTGAATACCCTTCTTCCGGTCGATTCGAATCATTTTTATGACACTGGTTGTTAACAGTATAACTGCATCGTGGTCCTCTGATTTTCTATCTGTATATTTAGGGATATCTTCTCCTGATGTCGACTTAATCGAAATGTAGTCAAGTAATGTGCATTGTATCTTTTATTCCTGTCTTAATTTCATAAATAACTCTTAATTCAGTTCTGTCATATATGTAGATTAAAGAAGTAGAGGGAGAGAGAGAATGAGAATTGTTTTATTTTACTCAAAGGTGGTTCTTGTGTAAGTTCTAAATCACATAGGTTTGAATTATACTATCGTCTCGGTATTGACGGATATACTGACACTGTATCAGTATACTATAAGATTCCGTCCATAAATACCGTTTTCTTTTATATATAATACTCTTATAATGTAGAATCAATAGTTTTTCATTTGTAAATACTTTTACTACTGTCTATAAAAAAGATTTGAAATAAATAATTGAATCATGGGTATCGAAACATTCAGGAATAAGTAAACCTTGATTTATTTCAGTCCTGATATATATATATATATAGTTCAATATAGACAAAGAAACATAGAGAACTCAAAAGAACACACTTACAGTCTCTAATTTTCGGTTGAACCGTCATCATAGAGTAGAGATAGGGACACCAAGCACACTTGCGAAGAGACGGTTGGAGATACTTGGCAAGTGCGCTTGATGTCCCTATCTCTACTCTCCTGATGACGGTTCAACCGAAAATTAGAGACTGTAAGTGTGTTCTTTTGATTTCTCTATGTTTCTTTGTCTATATTGAACTATATATATATATATATACTTTTTTTCGTTGGAAATACGATCCAAAACGGACAAATATAGTTCAATATAAACAAAGAAACATAGAGAAATCAGAAGAACACACTTACAGTCTCTAATTTTCGGTTTGAACCGTCTTCAGGAGAGATAAGAGAGGGAAACCAAGCGCACTGGATCAGAGACGGTTGGAGACCAACCGTCTCCAACGGGTCTCCAACAACTCCAACGGGTCTCCAACCGGAGACAACCGTCTCCGATCTCCAACCGTCTCTGATCCAGTGCGCTTGGTTTCCCTCTCTTATCTCTCCTGAAGACGGTTCAAACCGAAAATTAGAAACTGTAAGTGTGTTCTTCTGATTTCTCTATGTTTCTTTGTTTATATTGAACTATATATATATATATATATATATATATATATATATATATATATATATACTGTTTTGTTGGAAATACGATCCAAAAACGGACAAATATAGTTCAATATAAACAAAGAAACATAGAGAAATCAGAAGAACACACTTACAGTCTCTAATTTTCGGTTTGAACCGTCTTCAGGAGAGATAAGAGAGGGAAACCAAGCGCACTGGATCAGAGACGGTTGGAGACCAACAGTGTTGCCGCATGCGCGCCCGTTCACAGAAAATAAGGTAGACAGGAATCAATTTATAATTAATTTATAATTTATAAAATAAAATAATGGAATATGAAAACAATAAATATATAAAAAAGAAAAAATTGAAAAAATAAGGGAAATTGATACAGAGAAATTGATACATAAACAAAAGTGCTGACTATGCTATGATAAAATAAAATAAAACTAAGAATACAAATAATAATAACAAATGAAATAATTTAATAAAAAAAAAAAAAAAAAAAAAAAAAAAAATGTGAAAAGGCAAGGAACTTTTAGACATTATTGCTTTAGATTGAGGCCAGGTGCACTACGCGCACTTAATAGCCAAATATGGGCTTCTTCGGAGGCTCGTAGTGTGAGATCTTTGCTGTCAGGGGGTATTTGTCGCAGAATCTGTAACCTGTAGCACTCATTAAAAGGGAGACCGTGGCTATTGGCATGTATGGCAATAGGAAGATGGGAGCGACTATTGACTGAAGCTCTGTGATTGTTCATACGGAGACTAAGCTTGGTGGATGCTTGGCCTACGTAGAACGAATCACACTTGGTACACTCCAAACGGTACACACAGTTTTTGGAGGTACACGAGCAGTCAGTTGCTCATCTGTCCACTCCACTGTGCATAGCTCTCTTAAAAAATTTAAACCTCCCTCCAATCATGAGCCTTCACCTCTTTTAGCCTCCCATCCACTGGAACTATTTATTTCACAACTCCTCAACAGAGTTTCTAATCCTTCATTCTTAAAATCCCTCAATCCCCCTGATAACCTTTCCCACACTGAACGAAAGTCACTAAAAAACCTCATAAGAAACCGAAACCTCCTCATTATGCCTGCGGACAAGGGTTCTACAGTTGTGCTAATGGACCGCGATGTTTATCAGCGACTTGCCCGGGCGCAGCTGCAGGATCCCTTGTTTTACCAGCCTCTTCCTTCAGATCCTACACCCAACTTCCATCTAGAGTTGGTTCAACTCCTACACACCCACGCCAACCATGAGGGACTTACAGATGAAGACATTCAACTTCTCACACCTATTACACCCCGCTGTCCACTTTTTACATCCTGCCAAAAATCCACAAACCCTTTCAAATGCCCAATAATCCACCTCCCGGGAGACCCATAGTTTCCAGCTACGGCTGTCTCACTGAGCGAATTTCAGCGTTCGTAGATTTTATTCTGCAACCACTAGTGAGCAGTCAACCTTCTTTCTGTAAAGATTCCTTTCACTTCCTAGATAAAATCAAAAGTGTATCCCTGCCTGAATCTCCCCCTTATCCAATCCTCCTTGTAACGATGGATGTAACCTCGTTGTACACTGTCATAGATCACAGTGAGGGCTTAACCGCTTTGCGCTACTTCCTCTCTTCCAGACCACTCCCTCATTCGCCATCCACTGACTTCATTATCACCTTAGCCTCCTTCGTCCTCAAACACAATGCTTTCAAGTTCGATGAAGACTTTTACCTGCAAATCAAAGGAACGGCCATGGGAACTAGAATGGCTCCCTCCTTTGCCAATCTGTTCATGGCTCACCTTGAAAATAGTTTTTTCCAAACCTGCCACCTTCTTCCCTCACTGTATACCCGCTTCATCGATGACATCTTCTTTATCTGGACCCATGGCATTTCCGAGTTGGAAGTCTTCATCGACAACTTCAAATCTTTTTGCTCTTCCATCTCCTTTACCCATAACATTTCCAACAGATCCACTACCTTTCTTGATGTCGATATCACCCTCAACAATAGTTCTCTCATTACTTCCGTCCATTCTAAACCCTCTAATCCCCATTTATATCTACACTTCAATAGCTGCCACCCTCCCCACATTAAGAAATCCATTCCGAGATCCCTCTCCATACGAATTCACCGGATTTGTAACAGACTACAAGATAAACACCTACATATCAATAGCCTAAAAAGTAAATTTGTAGAGCGAGGTTACCCTCTCCCCTTCCTAACCAGAAGACTGGTTCCTGCCACGATCCCACACAATCCTACATCAACCTCCTCTTCCTCTCCCTCTGGGTCTCCCTACCTTATAACAACCTACTTCCCAGGTATCCACAGACTGGGTACCATCATTAAAGAACTTTTCCCGATCATATCCTCTTCCCCAGCCACCTCCAAAACCTTTCCTAATCCGCCACGCCTATCCTACAGACGTCCTCCCAACCTTGGCAATTTTCTTTCGCACAGGAAGCTAACCTCCACGAGGGCAAACAGTTTGCCCTCTGGAGCGCAACTGTGCGGACGTCGAGGTTGCCTCACGTGTCCCATTATAAATCCCCAACCACACTTCACAGCTCCCCCCCATAACACCCTCTATCCTGTTGCAACTGACTGCTCGTGTACCTCCAAAAACTGTGTGTACCGTTTGGAGTGTACCAAGTGTGATTCGTTCTACGTAGGCCAAGCATCCACCAAGCTTAGTCTCCGTATGAACAATCACAGAGCTTCAGTCAATAGTCGCTCCCATCTTCCTATTGCCATACATGCCAATAGCCACGGTCTCCCTTTTAATGAGTGCTACAGGTTACAGATTCTGCGACAAATACCCCCTGACAGCAAAGATCTCACACTACGAGCCTCCGAAGAAGCCCATATTTGGCTATTAAGTGCGCGTAGTGCACCTGGCCTCAATCTAAAGCGATAATGTCTAAAAGTTCCTTGCCTTTTCACATTTTTTTTTTTTTTTTTTTTTTTTTTTATTAAATTATTTCATTTGTTATTATTATTTGTATTCTTAGTTTTATTTTATTTTATCATAGCATAGTCAGCACTTTTGTTTATGTATCAATTTCTCTGTATCAATTTCCCTTATTTTTTCAATTTTTTCTTTTTTATATATTTATTGTTTTCATATTCCATTATTTTATTTTATAAATTATAAATTAATTATAAATTGATTCCTGTCTACCTTATTTTCTGTGAACGGGCGCGCATGCGGCAACACTGTTGGTCTCCAACCGTCTCTGATCCAGTGCGCTTGGTTTCCCTCTCTTATCTCTCCTGAAGACGGTTCAAACCGAAAATTAGAGACTGTAAGTGTGTTCTTCTGATTTCTCTATGTTTCTTTGTTTATATTGAACTATATATATATATATCAGGACTGAAATAAATCAAGGTTTACTCATTTCTGAATGTTTCGATACCCATGATTCAAAAAGTAGAGACTGAAGTGTGTTCGTGTTCGTATCTTTACTCTATGTTTATAGTTTACTGTTAAACGTTTGTTGTCCTTTGTGGATCGTCTTCCTGTTGATGATATTTTAGTGAAGCAGTATGTATACAAAAAGTGAAACCCCATATCAATATACAATTAGAATAATTAAGTCAAATATTAAAGCCAAGGAGAATGAGGCCAGGTAGTATAGTGACCTACCGGCTAAGTATTGACAAGGAAAAAACAACTTTAATTCTCCTAACTGATTCTAGTATGTCCACATGGAAGGAGAAAACATTTAGGTCAAAATATTGAATTGAGCTGTGTTGTTTCTACTTGTTCCTTTTTTTGTAATCGTTTGATATGTACAACATACGAATGCTCGCCAGAGTCACATTTAAAGCGCCCAAAATACTATGAATCTCTGCAATAGCTACCTCTGATACATTTGTTGTAATAGTGATGATTGAACTAGTGGCAATAAATAAGGGAATTTTGTTGTTTAATTCAAAACCTCGCTAGGGCCGTCGTGCTGGAGGCTTTGGCCTATATATAGCAATGTTTGGGCTGGCAGCTGGCACTGGTTTTGTCTTTGCCAAATCCCTTTAGTCCTTAGAGTTCTTTTGTCTTCTAACTTACTTGGTCCACCTGGCTTTCCTTTTTTTTTTTCTATTTCTTTTTTTCTTCACTTCCTTTTGCCAATTCGTTTTTAGCAAATCTCTTTTCTACCTCTTCCGCTAGTTTCATTCATTTTAATTGCAAATAATTCTCGACTTACATTCATTCCTTTAAAATTTTTATATATAAAAAAAAAGAAAGAAAATAAAATTTCAAAATGATAAAAGAAACTGTTTGTGTGCGTGAATTTAAATATGAATTTCTCTGAGTACTACTATCAAATTAAAATAAATTTGAATATAACTCGGCTAATTGAAATTACAAATACATGTATTTTGCTTAAATTTTATTTACATGTTTGAAATTACATTTATGTTATTATTTTATAATGTTGTGTTTATAATATATGATTTAGGTCTGTTTTAAAAGATACGGTAATTGAATTATTGGATGTATACTACAGTATGAATGGTATACATACTAGATCTTAGTAACGATGTACGTTCATTTGTAATTTTCGTTCGACCGTTCGGAACGTAACTAAAACGTATGTCAAGAAATGTTTGCTCATTCATTTCAATCCGTAACATACTTCTTCTTTAATAAAATAAATATTTACTCAATCTTGAATGTCATTTCATATGTTTTAATTGTTTTTAATTGATAATTGTAATTTTATTATATCCTTATACCTTAAATCGTCATAACAATAGAAAGCATCAACTATTTAAATATAACAGAACCCATTATTGAGAATTATAACATGAAAATCTCTACATAAAGTAGTTTTATCATCAAAACAACGCGTTTCTAAGTTATAGTGATCTTTTCAACTTTAAAAATTCCTATGAATATTAGTTTTATCATCAAAGCAACACGTTTCTAAGTTATAGTGATCTTTTCAAGTTTATTCCCTTATGAGAGAAAGCAGACTGGGGAAAAGCTGTCGACGATTTACAATAAGCAGTTGGATCCGCAAAAGAACACTCCATTTTCGAATACATTTGGTGATAAACCAACTTTATGTGAGACATTTACCATGATTTCTAATAATGAACATATATATATTGGCCCATTTTGAAGCATAAATCTTTACAGGATATTTAAATTGTTAGGACGTTTTCCCATATAGCTTTAACTTGTTTTTATACAGAGTATCATAGTTTTATTGGAGTCAGAATAGAAGAGGACACACGAGGCATCTGGAAGTCATGCCACTCTCAACATCTGCTTGTGCAACGAAGGTAGTTAATTTGTAAACAATGGATATGTTAAGGAATGATTTATGGCGAGAAGGAGAGAGAGAGAGAGAGAGAGAGAGTAAGAGAGAACTTGCTTTTCGTCCCACTAAAACCTCAGGATTAACCATCCATTGTCATTGTGTGAGACAACACTAAGTAAAACATTGTAATATTGCTTTGCACTTGAAAACAAATAACAGCCAGGCTTTTGTGTTCACATTTAGCAGCTTAACTCGATGGTCGTAATTACAACAAGTGTGACATATATCTTATTTAGAGGCATCAGACAATTCTACTCTGCTTTATCGTGATTTGAACCAATCATCGTGTTGTCATTTCTCATCCCATTATTCTATAGGCTTTCCTTCTTTTATAAAATTTGCTTTTTATTTAAAAGCCAATCTTTGTATAAGCTATAAATATAACAGTTGCTAATTCTAACGTAGTGCAATCAGTTATTATGTGGTATTTACTCATTGTAGGGTAAAAAGCTAATGAAGTGGTCTCTGCATATAAAAATTTAATGGTATAAACAAGCGTTTCGAACACTTAGTGTTCCTCCTTCAGGCATTAAAACTAAGGGTGAGTGTCTGTGGTACAACTCACCGACATTAACCTACTATATTACCCTATTTACCCTACTATAACAGTTGCTATAGTGTCTGTCTGACTGTTCACACTAAAGTAACTTAGCACAGTATAGTAACTACATAAATTTTCCAGGTCAAGTTTGGTGTAAACAAAATCTCAATATATTTGTTCATCTGTCTAAAAACAGATATATGTGACA
The DNA here is from genome assembly GCA_026182355.1 of Hermatobates lingyangjiaoensis. NCBI lineage: Eukaryota > Metazoa > Arthropoda > Insecta > Hemiptera > Hermatobatidae > Hermatobates > Hermatobates lingyangjiaoensis. Next base: position 1,053,788 of record JAPFBL010000092.1, read on the forward strand.
AGTTACTTTTTACAAGGCACTTTTTTAAAACACTTTAATGTGCCTGAGAGTACACTGCTAGTGAACAGGAGAGTTACAACGTAAAATTCTTCTTTACCTCTTACTAACAACTTCTAAGTTGTTATTTCGTTTCATTCATTTCAATTAATTCCATTGATTAAAATTAAGTTTGTACTTTCATGTTATCGCCCCACCACTACTTCAGAATACTATTTTCTTGTCATTTTAATAAAACAAATGCATTAAACAATATAAATTTATTGAAAACAAGAACATTTTGTTTCTACGAATTTTTAATTATTCGACTAAATTTTAATTACGAATTTAAGAACAAAAAGAATTTAAAAAATTATTAATCTATAGGTAGGTAAAACAAACATTATCTGTTTACTACGAATTCTTTAAATTATTCGACCAAATTTTAATTACGAATTGAATGACCCAAAAATCTCTGCTGAATATCCAGATAGCATATCTCGATTTGTTCCACATTGCCTATTGTTGCTAAGAACTTTCTGACCAACGCTCAATATCTGAAATGAATGTTAATTTAAATATTAGTCATCACTCAATTTATAAGTTGCAAATGAATGACGCCAAAAATCTCTGCTGAAAATCCAGATAGCATATCTCGATTTGTTCCACATTGCCTTTTGTTTCTGAACTTTTCTGACCAACGCTCAATATCTTAAATTTAAATGTTAATTTAAAATTAGTATACTTAATTTTATAAGTGTAAATAACTTAATTGCGATGAGGAGATAACAAGAAAGTACCATAGATTTTGTTCAATATTATGAATTGAGCATAATAAATTATAATAACCGAAATGTTTTTTTTAATTTGACATTTTACCTTATAGATGAAATAGGAGAAGAAACAGTTTGAAATATTTCACAAAATAAATTAAAACTAAAACGATGAAATGTGTGTGGTATATCGAAATGTTATCCTATAATTGCCAAAAAGAGCATGCGTAATTCAATACTCTGTAATCATTATAAAATAATTAAAGGATTCTATTGACAATTTATCGTGACATTTCACATACGTTAAACTAACTGAACTGACAAATATTTTAATTTTACTGAAATTAAAAGTACAATTTACGGAACTCAACAGTATTAAAAATTTTTTTTGGTACTTTTATAGTTTTTCATTTTCAGTAGAATTAATGAAAGCGTATAATACTATTGTGCTATTTGCCCGTATCTTGCACTGTGAGATCTTCTGTTTCTTGATAAACATGTGAAAAAATATATTACACATTATCTGTGAATTACAAATACAAATACATACTGTGAATTACATATACAAACTCTAGCTGACTGTTATTGTCAACTGCTCCAATAGATTAGCATATCGCCAAACATTCAAAACTCCTGAAATTTGAGATAGTCGTGGGTTTGTCACAAAGGTCCATGTTAGTCCAGTGCACGTGCTCGTCTCTGGACTGGTTGGTCCAGGGTTGATTATCCACTCTGCCGTACGATTTATTAACGTGGGAGGTGAATAAATCTGAGCACGTTGGTCCCAATATCAGGAAATCGTTAAAGATCCCTACTCTAAATACACTTGAGTTAACAAAATTGAGAACTCCCAATATAGAATGCTCATTGTGTGGTATCACAAAGGGCCAATGTTCGACCTATGTGTGTTCCCTCGTGGGACTGCTAACACTTATGCTAACCTGTTACAGTGCTGGCTATGAACATTGTTGGACTTTTACGCATTGCTTGGCTTTAGCACACTAATTCACTTGGTCTCATTAGCAGACTTTCATGACCACATAAGTGCTTACCACTAAATTATAAATTTGTGGCGAGTTCACAAAGTGTTTCCATTTTTTTTATTTTTGTATAATTTAGGAAATATTTTATTATTTTTCAGCATCAATATAAGTTGTTATATGTATATTAATGGTATGTATTTGTTTGTTCAGGCGTGAATGCTGAGCTGTACTATGTAAGGAATGGGCTAGTCAACGAGTACGCTCTCAACTTCGTGGTGCCTGTCCCCAGGAACATGAGCAGACTCCATTTCACCTGGCAGAGCAGAGCTGGCAAACCGGTAAGGCATCACTTTCAGTCCCAACTAGGCTTGCTTCTGAGTGGTAGAGCCCAATGAAATGATTCTGCATGTTTTGCGAACTTGTGACCCCATAGTCAATAAATAGCCTGATCTTCATGTCACCTCATACTGTCTGCAACTTGATTTTCTAGTCTGACCGATAATGTCGTTGGAAATTTGTTTACTTCTAAAAACTTAAATGAACATAATTCATCACTCACAATTTAAACTTCTTTGAATATACTAGAATGCATATTTAGAGCAGACGAATAAATGACGATGAATAAATAACTAGCAGACGTAGTATTTTAGAAAAATTCAGAGATAATAAATGACATTCCAAAATATTATTGGAAATTATAGAATAGTAGACTATATATCACTATTCAGTAGAGCCCATAACTGTCATTAGATCTGGAGTTTCTTTTACGTTTTGCAGCTTTAGATAATGAGCTCAAATTTGATTTTATTCTAGACATACTTGTTATTTAGTATTCGGGTAGGTAGGACTCAGTTTTTTAAAGCGAGCAAATTACGATAAACGCAAACGAAATTAAAATCAACAATACCTTTTTGCTAGAGTATTAGGCCCCTAAAAATACTTGTGTATTTCACAGGTTTTTTCTGTTCATTGCTTAGAACTGACTCATTCCAGGCTATTTTTACTTTTTCTATATTAGAGAAAAAAAAAGAAATACATTTATTTTAAAAATATATAGGTTTTTTTAGTTGTATGATACTGTAACAAGTAGGTATTTGTTATTTGATATACTTGTATAGCTAGCCAAACACAGCTTTTGAAAGTCCATAATTTCGCTTCTAGGTTGAATGTCCAATCCATTAAAATTTTAGCTTTTAAGTTAGACATACAGAAATCTAATGATTTGATATGATAACATGTAATAATACTATATAGAGCATGCTAAATAAATAGATAAAAAAAACACAAATCTACTGTCAAAGTTTCAGCTTGCCATCCATGGCTTATGGTAGCTGACTTTCCTTGTGATAAAATTTCTCGACAGACATTTTTTTTTTATTATGGATTCAGTTTTTCTAATATATAAAATGTAAAGATAACTTGAAATGAGTCAGAACTGCAATTCACTCTCTCACTCTCTTTCTCTCTCTCCTCGTATTATTCCAGCCTCCTGTTCATAGACATTACAAATCCTATCACATTCCACATTCTGTTCTGTCATAAACACACTCTTCAAGTGTCTCAAATCATGTATAATGATATTTATTATGTGCTCTATAGAACATCTCTCAATTGTATTCCATATTTCTTCTAATTACAAGTATTATTAGTTCCGTTAAGTGTTTAATCTATAGCACATTATGTATCAATTGTATTCCATCCTTTTTCTAATGACAAATATGACTGGTTGAGTGTAGTTTAATCTAAAATTGATAAATAATTGTATTATTCTTTGATTGACTATGAGAACACAAGCTGATTTCACTTTGTTCCTAAGAGGAAGCAGTTTTATTTAAAGGCTTTAAACAAGGATGCTTCTTAGTGGGTGTTGTTTGTTTTTGCTTTAGTCCTAAACTAGCCGTTGAGAATAGTCGACAATGGCTCTAAACAAAGCCCTTCGCCTGTACACTGTTGATTCAACATTCGTCTTTGTTAACACAAAGCATGTGTTGGTTGTGTTATGGTATTGACTCAGCGGGAGATGCGTGAATAGAATACCGGTAGGCCTAGGGGATTCAAAACAGTACTCACATTAATGAACAATACTTCAAAGACATTATTATTACTATGGTAGTGCAGCCTATATGACCCTGGCCTCCTTGATCATTTCTAACCATTTCTATCATCCTGCGCACTCCTCTGTCTCATAACTCCCACCATTCCTCCTCAGCATCCCTCTGCTATAGCATTCTCTAGGTATTCCTTTCACTCCAAGGTGATTTTTCCTCACAATTTGACAACCATCCAATATCAATATCCAGGCGTCTCTTTTTAATATTACCATCCAAATCAAGGATTCGTACAAAAATCCTGTAATCAATCATGAAAGAATTCGATCTCGAAATTTTGACGGATTCACATGTTTTAAGGTCCCCCAAAATCATTTTTTATGTTTTTTTATGATGTCTGTGAGTAAAGCATGTAGGCGTGCTACAGACCATAAACTTGATCGATTAAGTTTCTGTATAACCAATAATTGTTTTTGGGCAAGATTGCATTATAGGAAAGCCCTAATTTTAACTGTGTATTATGAAGGAGGCAGGTTAACTCATTGGCAACGTGCTCGCCTTTGAAGTTCAATACCTACTTTGTCTCTCGATTTATTTACATGGGAGATGAATAAATTTGATCCTGTCGTTCCTCAGAGGGAGTGTTAAGCCGTCAGTCCCGAGTTTGTACGATATCAGGTACCCATTAAAGATCCTTCTTGAAATATATAAGACTCTCAATGTTGAATCAATCTTATCTGAATGGTATCACAATGGGTCAATGTTCGATCTTAGTGCGTTCCTTGAGGGATTGCCACTGCCACCTAACCTATATTGACGGTGGAAATATTTAATCTATAGTCCTTAATATGGTTTGAGGGATCGGTAGTGAAATAAAGACTAAGGAGAAATTGGTTGTAAATGGAAGGTTATGGTATCGTGAAGGTTCGGCCGTTTTGTAAATTGTCTATCTTCACAAAGAACTCATGGAGTTGTCCCTCAAAAAACGATTCCAACACCAATATGCGAGATAAGATAGGCTATATTTTCTTAATATTACTTACACCAACCTCTATGATACTAATAATAGACATGTATTTGTGTCCCTTTTAGGATATCTCCATGTACATAAAACAATTAGAAATATCATTTAGGGTGATAGCTTTTTTTATGACTGTCATCCAAAATTATTCACATTAATATATTTTCAAATTTTAATGCAATAGGGTGCTTCAAAGTTGCTGTAAAAGCCTCCAAATCCTGACTTTTTTACAGAAGTAAGTAATTTTTGGTCCTGTTTTAGGTATATCGGTAAAACAATAATTCTTTTTTTAAATTCATTCTGCGAAATACCTCTGATATATTTCGAGCATGTGAAAACATTACAATAAACTCCCTCCAAGTAGGGGTACTACTTTGGAGAGGAAAGAGAAAACCTCTGATATATTCTCTGACTGGAGTCCACAAAAGCTTTGTTATATTGTTACCTGTAGCCACAATAGTACTGTAGGCTATACTTTTTCTACGTTACCACGTGTGATATGTTTATTTCCATGGGTGAGTCATATACCATGTTGCAAATGACATATGATCACCTTCAAGCTGTAATCATGACCGATGTTGCTTAACTTCTGTTATTAATATAATTTTTTTGTTCGATAGGCATATAATCCAGCGGAATCGAAAGTTAATATTCAGTCAATCCATTTCACCGTAATGACATATACTGAACAAATTTATTTCATCTTATATTTTATTCGTGTTAGTTTCTTTGTTTATTTACTAATTCTTTCCATGGTGTTTCACTAGTGATATCGTAAGCTGGTCTCCCTGCTAAGAAGTTTAGTCATTGTATTATTATTTGAATATGTAATTCTTTCCATGGTGTTTCACTAGTGATATCGTAAGCTGGTCTCCCTGCTAAGAAGTTTAGTCATTGTATTATTATTTGTATATGTAATTCTTTCCATGGTGTTTCACTAGTGATATCGTAAGCTGGTCTCCCTGCTAACAAGTTTAGTCATTGTATTATTATTTGTATATGTATTACCAATGCTTGCAGTATTAATTTCTATATTCAATGTTATCAATGTTTAAAATAAAGTAAATATCAAAACACATTCATGTAAATGTAAAGAAAATATTGTATTACTGTTATATCGACACCTGTCGTTATAAGAAGTGGGCGGATAGGTGGGTGCATGGTGGTCGGATACCAGGCTAATTATTTCTTTTGTTCTGGTCGAAAGGTGTTGAAATATTTAAATGAGTTATGCCAGTTTTTTCACTGTAATTTATTTTATATTTGTATGATTCAAAAATGGAACGAGCACTATTACACACGATAAATTACATATTCTGTTTGTATTCCTTATGAAAAATGCTTAATTTTTAGTTTATTCAAACCGTGGTTTGGGTTTGGTTAGATTGCGTGGCAGTTCCACAAAGGAACACAACCATTCGATCGTCTTTATGTGCAGGGCTTCGAGACTACATAACGTCTTATGTACAGAGGTTCGAGACTACAGGCGTAATGCGACCTTGGAACCAAAACAAGGCTTAACTCTGTCGAAGCGATTAAAAATGGTAGAAGAATAGTGTTCTTTTATATATATATATATATATATTTGTAAAAGTTGGGAGCAGTCCTTCTTCAATACATGCTTTTAAAAACTGGATGTCTGTTTCCACTTGATTTAATTTTGTCTTATATTTTTCCAAATTACGAAATTTTTTCTTCAACTCAGAACTCAACTTAAAAATTAATTCACCATAATTTCTTATTTTATTATTGAACATGTTTCGGTGTACGTTCACCATCTTCAGCAAAACACACAATAAAATTACAATTACACTTAACAAATGAATCTAATAGTTAAATTACATGGCAAAAACAATAAGTGAACAAGTTAACTGAAGGTTACACAGCCAGGTTAGGGGTAATTTAACTATTAGATTCATTTGTTAAGTGTAATTGTAATTTAATTGTGTGTTTTGCTGAAGATGGTGAACGTACACCGAAACATGTTCAATAATAAAATAAGAAATTATGGTGAATTAATTTTTAAGTTGAGTTCTGAGTTGAAGAAAAAATTTCGTAATTTGGAAAAATATAAGACAAAATTAAATCAAGTGGAAACAGACATCCAGTTTTTAAAAGCATATATATATATATATATATATATATATATATATATATACAGATTCAATAATATATCGACCGTTTGATAGAATAGGTGTGTTCTCTAATCGGGGTTTGGTCAATTTTCCAGGATAAAAAATCAAACTCTCGTTGCCAACGTTTCGGTTTTATTTAAAACCTTTTTCATAGGCAGAAGTAAGAATTTTTTAACTAAGAAAATGAAATTTACATTGTTGTTTCTTTAAATAATGTAAATTTCGTTTTCTTAGTTAAAAAATTCTTACTTCTGCCTATGAAAAAGGTTTTAAATAAAACCGAAACGTTGGCAACAAGAGTTTGATTTTTTATCCTGGAAAATTGACCGAACCCCGATTAGAGAACACACCTATATATATATATATATATATATATAATAAATTCAGTACGAAGGAAACACACAGACATAACTCACATCGATATTTCGTATTTCGATATTTCTTTTAATTGGTATATATATATTAACTTTAAATTACACAAAGCACGTCACAGAAAAAAGAATAAAAAGAACACTTACAGAATTCAATATTTCGAACTGTTGTTCATCGTCAGGAGTAGACTAGAAGAGAGGACGAAGTGAGAGAGATCTCCCCACGTCGAAGAACGGAGCGCGAATATATATATATATATATATATATATATATAAAGTGGAACTTAACATAAAACCATGGCATGTGAACAGAACTTTTCTGTCATAAAACTATAGAAATGTTAATTTAATAATCTGTGAAAAGATACTTTAGATAGACGTGTTTGTATGATAGATTGGATTTGTTACCACTTTGTTACAAGGCTATTTTTTTCCTCTCATGTTCCTTGTTTGTTCCCTACATTATAGCATACTCTTATAACATAAGTATATTTTACAATGGGTTTTCTGTATAATGCTTTCAGCTGGCATACCAAATCGAAGTGGACTCTAGCGACAAGGTGGCTCTTAAACAACCCAGACTGAACATTTCTCGAGATGGCACTGTGCCCACTCGACTGCAAACCTTCTCTGTCGAGCTGCCTTGTTCAGGACACTCAGACGCCGAGGTTGAAGTCACCATCAGAGTCAATGTCAGCTTTGTGCCTGTGCTTAACTTTCGTCGAAGAAAGATCTGCTATAGAGGTATGCTTGTTTTGCAGGATTTTGAAGACTGCGCTGTTTTGTAAAAAGCGTCTGGGGTCCTTAACTTATATTCAATGAAACTTTACCTCCCCATATTATCACTTTTACGTTAATTTATGTGTAGTAGTTATCTTTAAAACTTATGTTTTGATTTTTTTTATGGATTTTTAATGTCTTTTGATGTCTCTTGAATTAGTTTTTATCATTTTTTAATGATGGTTTTGAATAGCCTTGTGTTTGTGAGTGTAATTTAGCATGCTTCAAGACTCTACCTGCTGTGGAGGTAGTGCATCAAAGCAGTAGGTTCAGATAATTGCCAAATAATCTTCAATAGTAATCCTTTGTTAGTAGTTTGCGAGCATATGTAAAAATAAAAAGCTCAGTAGCCACTGAGCTACTCTGGTCTTAGGGAAAAAAGTAACTTATTGTTTACTACAATTTACCCATTAAGTATGTATGAACAACAGCATCAACTCCCTGGATGTTCAGATATATGAAAGTAGTAATGAACTATCAACAGCTATTTATTTCAAACCGACGCAAAGTGGAATATACAGGAATAGTAAGAGCGAATGCCCCACTAAATACCAACATGGTACGATTAAAACATTAATAGATAGAGCCTTTCAAAGCTCATCGTATGGAGTATTTTCAACAGACCAGTGGACAATCTAAAACAAGTCTTCATAAATAATGGATACAGTAATAGTGAATTTGACATTACTCAGTCAAAAGAATAATAATAATAGGATAAATGAAGGAACCTATAAGTATGTTATGAAAATCAGTTTTTGGAAAATTGAAAAACAGATGAAAAAGTACTTAATACTATATTACGTATTAACATAAAATGCACAAAACAAGAAGACAAGCTCCAATTAATTATCTCATTAGTTGTACAATCCGTAATTCATTCTGAGGTAAAATGGATAAACAAACAAAAGTCTCCACACTTGTTTAACCAATTAATTATTTATTTGCGGAAGCAAAACTTTGACTCAAATGAACATAAGAAATCAACAGGAAGTAAAGCAACCTCTGAAACAGACGAACCTAATGTAGGAGTTCAAGTGTCCACTAGGGAACTTGAGTTACTTAATTGTTCATTTATGGGATTGACTACAATCACTCTTTCTAGGAGGCTTACCATTAATCCATCACCTGGTTTCAAAGACATCTGCAAAAGATTCATTAGACTAAAATTAGTAGAGAGATCCTAGTTTATAATACAAAAATAATACGTAGAGAAAATGACTAAAAAAGGTTGAGAACACTTGAAACACTTAACATCCTTGAGAAAACTCCGATTATTAATTAACAGAAGGGCAACATTAACAACCAGCTAAGCTTGTTTGGAAACCTTGTACAAGCCAAAAAGAAAGAAAGCAAACTAAACGAAGTGTTAGTCAACAACATTAAGATAATCTAGGTGAAGAAGCGCATGGGTCATTTCTAGGAAGTCGAAGATAAACACAACCTGACGCTATCAACTAGGATCCCCAAGCCGTAAATTGTAACCTCTGTGTATGTTATAATGTCTAGTAGTTACCTCAAATCATTTTGTGGTTAGCTTGATTAGTCTATACGGTTAATTATGTGTTAATTTAATGCTATATCTAATCTAATTTTAATTCCTGAAGATGGTGAATTGTGAGCACCATAACTTGTCGAATAATATATTAAATCATGAGAAGTATGGCGAATTAATCTTTGAGTTAAGAAATCCTGAATTGAAAAAATGCTTTAGACAATTAGAAAAATTCTCCACACTACTTAACAAGGTAAAATCTGATATATATATTTTAAATGTATGCATTCAAAAAGGACTGCTCCCAACCTTTACGAATATATATATATATATATATATATATATATATATATATATATATATCGTTTATAAAGTATCCGTTGTTCTGAAGTATATTTTATGTTGAACTGCAATATTTGTTGTATAATTTCACTGAATATTATTTTGAAAACTAGTGATACATTAACGAATAAATAAATTATTGAAAATGATTGCATAACTAACGAAACCTATTGCAAGTAATATATGACGTATATTTTTACCTTGCAACTAAGTAAATTAACATAATATTGAGTTTTTAACTGATACTAAATATTTTGAGGTCTCTAGAACAGACTTTCTCGTCTTTTTTTAATGATGTAATTCCTGTCCAGTTTGTTTTTATCAAAAATGTTACAGATCGCACCGTTATGGGTATTATAGTGAATTAGGAATTAGTTAGTAGCAGTATAAAAGATCTTTATCGTATAACCGTAGAGTATAATATATAAAAGTTGAAGGGATTTGTTTTTCGTTCAACTACTTATTTCTTCATATAGTTGAAATTTCATATTTAAGATTCTCAAAATAATAGTATGTTATTATGCAAATTTTTTGTATTCTCACTCTGAGAAGGAGGTAGTTTACATAAGATTAAAACAACCAATATTAAAGTAGAAAAATTATTACCCGAGCTTATTTGTCACATTTGTTTGCGTTTGGGTTATTAAAAGATTTAACCTTTGGTAATACAGATAAAAATTTAGTTTTAATTAACATATATTAAGAGCTTTCAAAAAATATATTGTCTATCAGAATTATATCCCTAACAGGGTGAAACTTCTTTTGGTTCATTTTCGGGTCATATCTTGATCAGAGAAGTTTGAATAATTTATTCTTCTTCTAATTAAATGTAAAAAAAAATATATAGACATGAAAAATATTTCCAAAATTTCAGCTGCTTAGGAAAATTGATTTAGTTGATAAATTCATTCAGTCATTTTCTGTATATGATTATGTTTTCTTCTGTGATTGCTGTCCATTGACTACCTTTATGAGACTCGTCACTGGGTCTTTATTAGATAAAGTTACCTCCATTTAATTCTGTAAACCAGTTGTGCACAGTCATCTCAATAACCCCCTGAAACGCCTCAGTCTTTTACTTTTCCTTCAAATCACATATAAACAGTAAACAAAAATTGTGCGTAAGTTCCATTATTGAGCTTGGCATGCTGACTGCAATTGCACGTACATACCGACGAGCTAGGGATGAGTAGATAACATATTTGCTTTTAAGCAAGTTTTGGTTATAAATACCAGATATTATTCTCACTTTTGAATCATTAACTAATATGTGATTCTAAACTTCCAATGTCACCTACTATAGAAGAGTGGAGAGCAAAGACTCCAAATTCATTTTAGTTTGCAGACATGCTAATTGAGGTTACCACTAAAGGTCGTTTGTTCTGCAGATCCCAATGGTGGAGTCAGCGAAGAGAGGACAGTAGTGGAGGAGGATGGTGCTATTAGCTATATTGCCATCAGCTGTGCCTGTTCTTTGGCCACTCTCGTCTCCATTGCACTTCTAGCTTGCTACATGCGCACTAGCAAAGCTAGGTTGCACAGTTCCAGGTTTGTATATACCTTAATTAGTTTTTTAACATTAAGGAAACTTGTCTCTGATTTAAGTGATTAATTAACACTACTGACTGACAGCCTGCTTGTCTCCCCACCTTCACCTTCTCTTACTCCATTCATCCCAAACTTTCTTGTATCTATCTCTCTCTCACCCTCCCTCCCTTCTGTCTCTATCCCTCTCTCTCCCTCACTTCCTCTCTTTCTGTTTCTCTATTCCTCTCCCTCCCTTCGTTTCTACTCTCTATCACTCCCTTTCTTTTTATCTCTTTACCCCTCCCTCTCTTTCTGTCTCTTATCCCTTCCTCTCTCACCATCCCTCATTTTCGACCCCTCTCTCTCCCCCTCATTTACTCCCCTTCTGTTCTCTATCCCTCCCTCTCTTTCTACCTCTCTATCCCTCTCTCTCTCTCACTCATTCCCTCTCTTTCTATATCTCTATCCCTCCCCCTTGCCATCCCTCACTTTTGGTCCCTCTTCTCTCTCCCTCACTTCCTCTCTTTCTGTTTCTCTATTCCTCTCCCTCCCTTCGTTTCTACTCTCTATCCCTCTCTATCACTCCCATTCTTTTTATCTCTTTACCCCTCCCTCTCTTTCTGTCTCTTATCCCTTCCTCTCTCACCATCCCTCATTTTCGACCCCTCTCTCTCCCCCTCATTTACTCCCCTTCTGTTCTCTATCCCTCCCTCTCTTTCTACCTCTCTATCCCTCTCTCTCTCTCACTCATTCCCTCTCTTTCTATATCTCTATCCCTCCCCCTTGCCATCCCTCACTTTTGGTCCCTCTTCTCTCTCCCTCACTTCCTCTCTTTCTGTTTCTCTATCCCTCTCCCTCCTTCTATTTCTAACTCTATCCACCCCTCTCTCTCACTCCCTTTCTTTCTTTCTTTCTGTCTCTTATCCCTTCCACTCTCCCCTCTCGCCATCCCTCATTTTCGACCCCTCTCTCTACCTCATTCACTCCCTTTCTGTTCTCTATCCCTCCCTCTCTCTCTGTCTCTCTCACTCCCTCTCTTTCTCATTCCCTCTCTTTCTATATCTCTATCCCTCCCTCTCTTTCCGTGCTCTCCCTCCCTCTCTTTCCGTGTCTCTCCCTCCATCTCCTTCTGTAAGTCCTAGATTTCATACCTTTAAATAGTAGTCCAATTCATTTGTACACGGGGGGGGGGGGGGGGGGGGCGCTACTTATTCTAGGTTTAAATTATTTAGACAGCAAATTTTAATGTTTTTGTCTGTAGAATGGGTTCAACTACTTTGACTGCATTTCAAAACATTAAGTTGTAGTTTTAAATCCCTTGAGTTATGAATTTGAAACTTTACCTCGTAAGTTTGAAAAAGTCAATCCATTACATAGTACGTTTGGTCCCATGTGGTAATTAGGTCACGATATTTCTTATGTTACATATAGTGAGTATCATGAATTGTACTTTCAATCATTTAGGTCAGAACTTTGAAACTTTCCAGTTATTATCTCGCAACGCCATCCCTTATAACGTAAATTTGAATCCCTTTAATTGTGGGTTTGAATCAATTATATTGCAGATTTGAATCATTATGTTATAGGTTTGTCTGTAGTATTAAATTGTCTGTAGTGTTTATTGTGAAATCTTGTTATTATTGATTGATGTGTACGTTTGTTTTTCAGAGGCTCAAGATTAGGTTCAAGCAGTAGTGGAGGCCCTTTCTTAGGGCCTGCTGTCAGTTGTGCCGTCTCAGCCGCCTCCACTGCCTCCATGGCCACCCCCAGACACCGTGCCCCTGCTCTTGCTTCTGATCTCCACCACAGGATAGCACACCTTACCGTTCACAGGTCTGTCTTTGAAAATATAACATTCTCTCAGGTTAGGTGTTTTACAGCCTGACTAAAACCAGAATTAAAGTTTAAAGCCGTAGAATGGTAAATTGTGGCATATAATTTCTTGTTGTTAAATCTCAAATTTTGTAGGATTTATAGATACAAATGGACTGCTAGAACCTTAAAATTGCTTTACACATATGACATAATGTGGTCCATCCTTGAAGTATACACAACGCTTGTTTCATGTGCTTTGTATTCGATACTCATCAGAACATGGTGTTACAGGTGTCGAGTAAGGCTAAAGAGTATCGTCCTTGAAGGTACTTTTGGTCGAGTTTATCGAGGCACTTACACTGAAGAAGATGGTATTGAGGAGCAGGTCCTTGTTAAAACTGTCACAGGTATGACCGGGCTTCTTGTTTTATGTTTCATTATCTTACAGTGTACATAAAAAAAATCCCTTATGACGTATGTATTTGAATAGATATTACATCTTTCATTTATTATAAATTTTCCTCACTGAACCGGAACAATTTTCAAGCTGTAGAGATAACATATCTTGTAATGTTTTGTTAGCTTTGTTATTTCAAAGCTAAACAATTTACGGCTTACAGTGAAGAGTGACGAGTGTCAAAATATAGAAGTCACTTGTATCAGGTTTTTCTGACTTTATCTGCTATATATATATATATATATATATATTATATTATATATATATATATATATATATATACTTTTTCGTTGGAAATACGATCCAAAACGGACAAATATAGTTCAATATAGACAAAGAAACATAGAGAAATCAAAAGAACACACTTACAGTCTCTAATTTTCGGTTTGAACCGTCTTCAGGAGATATAAGAGAGGGAGACCCGGTCTCCAACCGTCTCTGAACCAGTGGGCTTGGTTTCCCTCTCTTATCTCTCCTGAAGACGGTTCAAACCGAAAATTAGAGACTGTAAGTGTGTTCTTTTGATTTCTCTATGTTTCTTTGTCTATATTGAACTATATATATATGAATTAAATACCACAATAAACAAATATATATTAATTAAAATGCTCTAAGGCCTTTCGTTATTTCCATCATCAGAGAGCTAAATGAAACAAACAAAAAAGTTTTCTTTCTTTCTTTCTTTTTTGTTTGTTTCATTTATTATTGTTGATTATTAATTTATATAAATATATATATATATGGACTAATTTACCACTATGAATCTAATTTGGAAACAATGCTCAATCCCACCTTTGAATAATATTTATATAATTGTTCTAATTAAGTTCAAGAAAAAGACATAGTAAAAATTTGACGAAGACTCACTTCAATATTTTGGCAAACGTTATGATCAGGAAGAGATGCTCATGGCTTGAAAAGCAAATCAAGAAAAAATATATATCAACACGTCCAAACCACATTAAGAAATTTTGAAATGGAACTAAGATCTTTCGAGCCTAAACAACTGGTCTTTGTCAGAGTCTCACATTAAATTTCAGTCATCTGAATTTCTTACTGTGGTTTAAACGTTAACTAAGATGTTAAATTAAGTCGAGAGATATAAATATTTAAAAAAATGTAAAGAAATATAAGTAATAAAAAAATCAATTAAGAAATGTAAAATAAAATGTTCAAAAGCAATAAAAAGGTGCTTTAGGTTGAAACTGATTTCGGAGTGGCCCCAAGTAACCAAATTGGTTCTCCTCAGCACTGATGTTAAACCATTGTCATCGAAGTCTAAGTTCTTGTGCAAATACTTTGAAAGGTGACAATGAGATCCTCATTGTCTACTTGGACTCTAGACTTGGTTTGAACCAATTGTTTGCTAACTACAACACGTGATAGTTGTGATTGAAAAGCTTTTTTTACTATGTCCACGCAGATCAAGCCTCGGCCGTTCAAGTTTCACTGCTTCTCCAAGAGGGCATGATGATGTACAGCCTTAGCCACAAGAACATTCTCGCCATCCTAGGCGTGTCCATGGAGGACCACACCGCACCCTTCCTCATATACCCCCATCAAGGCTACACAAACCTTAAGAGGTAATTGTCTTTAATATACACTTGACCCTCGAGTTTCATCCGAATAGCATATATTATCATCCGATTATTGGTAATTCACAATGAGGCAAAATGATACTGAGTAGCCTATAGACTACTACAATTTCGTTATTTTAGCGAACTATACCTTTATTATGCATAAAAAATATTATTATTACGTATTTTATTGTACAATAATCATAATCTAACTGATGCAATATATTGTTTATTTTGAACTATAAGTCATGTCGATAAGCTATTAATATTGTTTTATTCATATTTGATTGTAATATAAACGCAATTTTCTCATGAAATTACCTAATTCCAGTGTCTATTAGTGATTGAGTGTAAATATTTATTTATTTAAACAGGTTTCTTCAGAAGTGTAAACTTTGCACTGAAGGCGTAGCTCACACATTAACCACGCAAGAAGTGGTTGATATGGCTTTGCAAGTCATTTCAGGTGTTCAGTATCTCCACAAAAAGAAGCTGCTCCACAAAGATCTGGCCACTAGAAACTGCGTGTAAGTATTAGTCATAATTTCTTCTTCATTATCTTTTGCTCTTAGTGTTTAGGATATTAATTTGTTTTTTTATCTTATACCAGTGTGGATGACAAGCTGAGGGTGCAGATAACAGACAACGCACTCTCCAGAGACCTCTTTCCAGGGGACTACCACTGTTTGGGAGACAATGAAAACCGGCCAATTAAGTGGTTAGCCGTCGAGTGCTTGTCTCAGAAGGCTTTCTCCACTGCTTCTGATGTCGTAAGTCCCACACTCTGACTTCCTTATTGAACACGAACAGATGTGCGCGTCTTTGACGGGTATTTTATGAAAATTCAGCTATCCCAAAATATTATTAGAAATAATAGCATAGTAGAAAATATCATTATTAGTATAATCCATAACTGTCATTAGATCTGGAGTTTCTTTTACGTTTTGCAGCTTTAGATACTGAGCTCAATTTTGATTTTATTCTAGGCATACTTCACATTTTTAAAACGAGAAAATTATGATAAACTCCAACGAAATTAAACTCAACTAACAATACAAACTTGCTACATATATACGTATACCTGTGAAGCTATTTTAAAAACAGTTCAAAAGTTTATTACTTCGCTTCTACGTTGAATTTTAAATCCATTCAGATCTCAGTTTTTAAGTTAAACATACAGAAATCTACTTTCAAAGTTTGAGCTCGCTATCACTTATGGTGACTGAGTTTGCTTGTGACAAAATTTTTGGATAAAAAATAGAAAGTAAGGCTTCCACGAGAAAGGTGGATTCGGTTTCTCTAATGTATAAAACGTAAAGATAACTTGAAATAAGTCAGTTCTGATCAATGTGCGGACAAAAGGTTTCTTTTATTTATATAAATTTAATGCTTCGTTTTCAATAATTAATAATTAAGGTCATTTTTTCATGGTATTGATGTTATTCACTTATTAATACGAGTAATTATTATTGAAAAAATAATGCTATATTAATGTTATTAACAGCTTGGATAGTATAGACTCTATGAGTTTAGGTCAGAGTGTTTGTCGATAATGCCAGAATTCGAAAGTTGCTCACTCTGGCGTTAGATTTCTTATGTGACATGCACTAGTCTTGAGTACACTATCTCTTGGAGTAAACATAAAACTTGCTTTGATTTGTCATCTTTGAAATGTTTTAACAGTCTGTCTTCAGGAATTTTATACTCAATTAACTAGGTACGTGTAGAACCTTGGACTCGTACATCACCTGTTCAGTGTGATAGTCATAATTCACACAATCAACAGGATTCTATTTTCATAGAACATCTATTAAAAGACTGGATTAAAAGGTTTCCGTATCCTACCTCTGTATTAGAGACGTTTTATAAATTGAAAACTTATGAAAATGTCATTCAGTCAGAGAAGCAATGAACTACTTCTTTTGCATTTTGAATTGTCAAGACTTGCATTTTGATCAGTTTTAAACAAATTTTATTTATATAATAAGTGGTTCATAACCACTTGTCTACTATGAATAAATAAAGTATATGTGTTTTATTTTTTGGAATTTGAGTCCTTTAGACATAGGCTGTGGAAACAATGTCTAAGGGGAAGTTGACTTTGATGGGCACTCCAAGAACAAGAGGCTTCCACGGTCTACATCAAAGATAACGTCATGCTAATAGCATCAGAAAGACTTGAAAACCTTTGTTTGAAGTTTCTCTAAGTAAAAGGTTTGAAAAGTATGAAGGAGGGAAAGAATGAAGAAAAGAAAATAACACAACCTAAAGGCGGGTGGTGCCTTAGTGAATAAATCAGTGCAGTTGGATGTTTGTTAAAACAATCTTATGGTATTGTTTAGCTCCGATTAGGCATTTTGAACATACAAACTTTAATCTGCGGGTAAGTGGGTAGAAGATGAGGAAAGGTAATTTACGCACAATGTACTGGACTCCCAGCCAAAGCTAGACTACCAAAAAAACATCAGCCATCTACTGTAGAAGCCCCTTAATTTCTTGCTGAGAACGAAAAATGGAGGCTCACGTTTACCTATTAATCTGGAGGCAAGCATCCATGGCCGATGGACTCCAGTAGCAGTACCTTATATCTCACCGAGTGGTCAGCCCGACCAATTTGTTTTCAACCATTTCATATAATTGTTCTTTTTTGACTCAGCTATAGAAAAATGTGGCTGTAATCGTTTTTTTTTTTTGTTTCAGTGGTCATTCGGGGTTCTCGTCTGGGAGTTGACGACCCTAGCTCAGCAACCCTATACCGAGGTCGACCCCTTTGAAATGGCCACTCATCTAAAGAACGGCTATCGCCTTGCCCAACCTGTCAATTGTCCTGACGAATTGTAAGTCTTACTCCCATAAAATCCAGAATTATTAATTCAAAGTTTTTCGATACACAGTGGTACCTTGATCTGCGAGCCGCTTAATATACGATTTTTTCGGAATTTGAATTGAATTTTTGTTTAAAATCTGAGCTAAATTTTGAAACACGTGCTTGGCTTGCGCGGCGGTTAGTGGAAAGACGGGAGCTTTCGGTTCAGAATTTTCCCGATAGTTGGCAGTATTCATAATTACTGTATTCATTATTGGTTGTATTAATAACTTATTTCTGTTATTCCAGTTTTTTAGTTAAAGGGTGTTTTACATTCAAATATACTGTCCTGTACAGTGCATATAATGCTTACAGGACTTATTATGGGATGGATTAGGAGCTTTTAAAATTTTTGCACGGATTAAATCTATTTCCTTTATTTTAAATGAGAAATAATTGTTTGAAATACGAGTTTTTTTGGAATCCGAGCTCTGGCCTGGAACGGATTAAACTCGTATCTCAAGATACCACTGTAGATGAAGTCATATTTTTTGACCCAACTCCTAATTCAATCTTTCGATTAATATCTTCCTACATTATTCTTTCACCTGTTTTACAATGAGTTGATGAGCTCTTCTTTAGCTAATAATTAACCCTTTTCTTTATTAACTCTTACACCCATAGTATTTTTGCATTCTTCCTTTTATTAACTTTTATCCAAGAAACATTATATGAAATCACATCTTGATTATTGAATTAATCTGTTTGATACATTAATATTTTAGTACCAAAAAGGTTTTATAGGTTACATTGAGTCGTAGTACCGGTTATTAATTATATTTAGTACGGTTATTACTTGTTACATTAAGAGATGAAGAAACATTTTTACCTCGTGTACTGATGTTGTAATCGTTCTACCGGTTCTTATAGATTACATTAAGAGATGTAGTCAGACTTCAGTCATACCTCTTATACTGATGTTGTAGTCGTTCTACCTTTTCTTATTGGTTACATTAAGACATGAATAAACAGTTTCATCACATATACTGATGTAGTTGTTCTACCGGTTTTGGACACCGTCCATCTTCAACAGGAATTTCAATCCTCTTGATGAGTAATTTCAATCTTGAAGATGGACAACGTCTGAAATTGATATAACAACTCCAACACTAGTATAGGATATAAGACTTCATTCATTTTTTAATGAATAACTTTTAAGAGTTACACAAGTATGATATAATAGATGACACCTGTTTTTTTTTTGCAACTGAATTGTCTTTTTCTTTTACAGATTTGCAGTGATGGCTTACTGTTGGGCAATGAGTATCGAAGAACGCCCAACTTTTTCTCAACTAACAGTCTGTCTTCAGGAGTTTTATACACAGTTAACTAGGTACGTGTAGAACCTTGGACTCGTACATCACCTGTTCAGTGTGAGAGTCATAATTCATACGATCAACAGGGTTCTATTTTCATGGAAAATCTGTTAGAAGATTGGATTAAAAGGTTTTCGTACCCCACCTCTATATTATAGACGTTGTTCCTTATAAATTGAAAACTTATGAAAATATCATTCAGTCAAAGAAGCAATGAACAACTTCTTTTGCATTTTAATCATTTTTATACAAATTTTATTTATATAGTAAGTGGTTCATAACGATTTATTCAATTATTCGTAAATAAAAATACACAGAACTCTTTTCAAACATTTTTAAGATTTATATGTTTATAGTTAGTGCATTAATGGATTTATAAGTTGATTTTGTTTTTGTTTTTTTTTTTCTTTAAATGGGATCCCATTTAAGAGAGCTAAGAAATGAATATCAAAATGAGCTCTTAAATTACAGTATGTACCTATTTAGATATCTAAACATGGTACAAAATTATTACCTCATCTTAAATCTGAAATTATTTATATATTATTTGTGTATTTATAACAGAGATTAGTTTGGGATAGTATAGGATTAATTTATACCATAGGGTATGAACTAGCGTCTTACGTACAATACCGGTTTTAGGGTCGTTCAACAATCTTATATATTGATAGCTTTTCTTTTTCAAAATTTTCTTATTGTAAGTGTGAAGAAAGTTTTAAATGATACTGAAATGTCTCAGCTTTAAAAGTTTGATTTGAATTAGGATAAAATTCCTCATATTTTATTGTTTTTATGCAACTTTTAAATCCTAAAATAATTAATTCAACATCCATCTTCCTTCAGGGAGATGAAGTACTCAGCATGAGTGATACTTTATCTACCTGAGGAGATGGATGTCGAAATATCGTTGAAGTTTCTTTCTTCTTTTCTTTATTTTAAAATGATTACAGTCCGATCTGATTAATAGTTTAACAGTGTTAACAATATCGGCTGCAATTCTAATATTACTTGATATTACCTTCGAATAATTAGTTCGAATCATGTAAATAAAATTATTTGTTCTATTAAATGTATTTTATTTAACTGTGACCACATATTCTTTATAATATGATTGAATTGAGTTGTTTTGTGTATTTTTATTTACAATCCATGATTAAACCTATGCATCATGAGGTCTGCTTTAACTATTTACAAAATTTTCTTTAAAAAAAGTACTTAAGTTAATTAGTATTTATTGTCACTGTATACAATTAATAATAAGAACCATATTAACTACTATAATCATGTAAATATTGTACATTTTTTTTATTAAATTATTGAAAAACAGAGATTTAGTGTAAATTTTATTCAAATATTGTAGATTTTTATATTTAATTATGTATTTCTACTTCAGAATCTTTGTCCTAAATGTTTACTATAGATATATATATCACTATATAATATATATATTATAATAAATATTGTTCCTAACTATGAAATTTCACTTCAGTGGAATCAATTTGTATGTACTATTAAGGCGTGGAAGTTCAGGCATGCAGACCGTAATGGTTTATTGCCTGTGTATCTGTATTTTTTATGTAGTTTATTGACAAGTCTGTGATATCTGCAAAAATAAGATAACTGCCATTTTCAATCGTGCCAAATTTTAAACAAAAAAAATTGTTTTAAACAGTTTTTATCTTGAAATGGTCTTTTTTTTGTATAATAATTATTGTTTATAATCATGTGAAAGCAAGTATTTTTTGTTTAGTTATATGGTTGATTGTTAAGATGATTGAATCTTGGTAAATAATTTTTGAAGTATATGTATGTTTATTCGGAGTTATTGGATGATTAAAATATTTATTGCAATAATAGTTACTTAAAGGAGAGGGGGATCAATTTCCTTTATTGCTCATTTATAAGAATATCCAAAGCTGACTCGTACTCCAAGTGGAAGAGAAAATATATATATATTCACTATAAAATGGGAAAGGCGATCCGGACTGGACTAGATACCAGTTCAAAAATCGAAGAAGAGTAAAACACAGAGTAAAAAACCACACTTACAAACTCAATTTTTTGGAGAATCCGTCTTCAGGAGAAAAGAGAAAGTTTTACTCGTTTCTTCTATGTGTTGTCTTTTTCATTTATATATATATAAAGATTTCACATAAACATGTAAAATAACAATCAATGATCAAACCACAATAAGCAAATGGGAAAACAAGACTAAGATCTTTCAACCGTAACAAGCGGTCTTCGTCAGAGTCAAAAACCCAATTGAAAAATATATATCAATATATTTTGGTATATTTTGATATTTTATCAAAAAATCAATTGGGTTTTTGACTCTGACGAAGACCGCTTGTTACGGTTGAAAGATCTTAGTCTTGTTTTCCCATTTTGTTATTGTGGTTTGATCATTGATATATATATAAGTCAGTTTCATCACATCCTTCTGCCAGATCAAGGTTCATGTTTTATGAATAGAACTTCACTTACTAAAACATGATTTACTGGTCTAGAATGGGTTTCAGATATAATGTGTTTTATATTATTTTTGGAGAAATAGGTTGTGCTATATACAAAACAGAAATAACTTTTTTCTAGTAGAGTGAACAAAAGGAAAATAACTCAAAATTTTATATTAATAGATAATACTAACGCTGCTCTATGTTTATCGAAATATATTGGAGGAAGGCACCAAGTAATGGTGCTTTGAAAACTGCTTTCAAATACCTTTAAAACAAGTAATTTTTTTTTATGTAAATATACCTGCTTTTTTTTAATTAAATAACCATTTCTACTTATGCAACGTAGTTAATATATTTGTTCAAAATTGAATATTTTTTTTGTATTCTGTGTGAATTGGAAAATGAACTTTTGTTTTAAGAATGCTACATTTATTAAATAATAATTTTCTAATCCATAAAGAAATTATTTGAATTTTAAATCATTTGACCTAAAAACAACATGCATGAATATTGTAAATACCAAACAGGTTAATGAAAGTTGAATTAAGAAAGAGAGATATCGTCTTATCTCAATTATTGCTATTGGTGTTCGAAAATAACGGTTTCGGAAGCTGTTCACCTTCAAGAATCCTTGGAATTATATTCTTAATTTTGGTTTATAAACCTAAATTTCCAGCGATTTAGATCAATTGGTTCTTCAGTGGCAACAACTGTATATCAGTTCCAAAATAGATCATTAATCTGAACAGTAATTCATTGATTACTAATAGATGAGTTCCAAAATGGGCACCAGTAGCAGCCTATGAACTAAGAAGAACTTATTTATTTACCTTTATTAATTCAAGGAAAATGTGCTTTATATTATTCCAAAAATATCATTCCCTACATTATTTCTATATATGATAATCGGTCCATTCTATTTCTAATATTTTAAAAGTAATTTGGACCAAATAAGGGAGCCTATTACCAATGACCGAATCCATATGCTGGGACGAAGTGTTTTCTTCGCAATTAATTAATACAGGACCATTATCCCTAACAATATACTACTATTTGCTCCGGAGACTGTTCTTACGATACAAATATCCCCAAACTATGCTGTACGGTGTTACTCTCATGTTGTTATTCTTGTATGACGTCTATACTCCATAATAAACATAACTATTAAAAGGGTGCATTAATTTGGATTTTTCGTCAATTATAAGAATTATACTGCCTAAATTTTGTATACCTATTTCCTTATAGTTATAATTGTAAAACATGAAATTTTAGAATTGTATATCAGGAAAACAACATAGTGGATTAACATTTATTTAATAACATTCCTTACATTTTTTGTAAACTCATTTTATTTAATAATAAAAACATTTTTAACCATTCCATGAAATTAAAGTTAAAATTGTCCTACTTGCTTAGAAGAAACATTGTTATTTTAGTTTATAATTCTAATGTTCATTTTTTTGTTCAAATGTACTGTTGTTTCACTTTTGAAATGTACTTGCACTCGTTTTTAGCCAACTAAACATTCAATCATTACATTGGAACTGATCTCTTTCTTGCTTATATATATATATATATTACTAATTTTTATTTCATAATTGACAATTAATTTATTAATGAAAAAATACTTAAGACTGTAAATATATTATTTTTTTGTAATTTTTGTACATTTTTTTAAAAAAAAAACTTTATTATATTTTTGTGTATTTTTGAAAAAAAACATTTCACCAATGTAAAATAGTAATGTGTTCAATATTTTAGTAATTGGACGACTTTTTTATTATAACTGTTTAAACTAAGGGGATGAAAAAGCGATTGCCTAGGTTTTTACGATATATACGGAAGTTGGTCGGTCTGTGTTTCACTGTATCCTTCGTATAAGGGAACTTACAGGATGGAGCAGAACGCTGAAAAATATATTTCCATTCTAATATCTTGATTTTAACTTCTTTAGCTTATTAATTACTTCTTTTATTTTGTCCATCGATCATCCTCGAGTCCCTAGATCTCTTGGTTTGCTATTTTTTCACTCCTCCTCCTCCCAATTCATTTCTCCTCTCTATGATATCAGTAATATTCTATCCTTTATTTTTCTTAGTATGTTATTTTATGACCGTCACATTAATTACCTTGTCATTTTTATTCTTTTAACCTATTGTTTTATCGGTACCGTTATCCATTAACTTCCTTTTCCCTAGGGGAACACACACTGAATTTGTGTGTGAGGTAGGTAATGGAGTATTGATACACCTTCAGGTATCCAATATATAAATATATATTATATATTTACAAAACTGAAGTTTATCGGGACTTGGTCAGTTCTTCAGATTCAAATTAAACTCTCATTGCCAACGTTTCGGTTTTTATTTAAAACCTTTTTCATAGACCTACAAAACAGAGGAAATAATAAGAAATAATTAAATCATTCAAAAATCAGACATACATAAAAAGTGCAATTAGTTACAATTAGGAAATTACAATAGAAATTTTGACAATAGGTTAGTGAGATAACTTACAGAAGTATAAATTTTGAAACAGAAAAGTTAAATATTACATTACAAATTATTTTAGAAAGAAAAATAGGCAGTAGGATTTCAACAACAACAACTGTAGTTTGAATGAACACGTCTTAAGATAGTCTGCTTCTTATGTTTTGGTAACCTAAAGAGTGCATTATTGAGTTGGAGGGCTGTAATGTCAAGTAGTCAGTCAGTCGTAGCCGAGGTAGTAACAGTTGCCTGTATGATCGAGAGTTGAACACTGTCTTATGATGGTGTGCTTCCACGGTTTTGTGATCTATATAGTGCATTCTGGAGATTAGGTGCTCTAATGTGAGGTAGTCGTGGCCTTCTTAGCTGAGGTAGTAACATTTGCCTGTGTGATCGAGAGCCAAACATTGTCTTAAGATGGTCTGTTCTTATGTTTTGGTAACCTAAAGAGTGCATTCTTGAGTTGGAGGGCTGTAATACCAGGTAGTCAGTCGTAGCCCGAGATAGTAACAGTTGCCTGTATGATCGAGAGTTGAACACTGTCTTATGATGGTGTGCTTCCACGGTTTTGTGATCTATATAGTGCATTCTGGAGATTAGGTGCTCTAATGTGAGGTAGTCGTGGCCTTCTTAGCTGAGGTAGTAACATTTGCCTGTGTGATCGAGAGCCAAACATTGTCTTAAGATGGTCTGTTCTTATGTTTTGGTAACCTAAAGAGTGCATTCTTGAGTTGGAGGGCTGTAATACCAGGTAGTCAGTCGTAGCCCGAGATAGTAACAGTTGCCTGTATGATCGAGAGTTGAACACTGTCTTATGATGGTGTGCTTCCACGGTTTTGTGATCTATATAGTGCATTCTGGAGATTAGGTGCTCTAATGTGAGGTAGTCGTGGCCTTCTTAGCTGAGGTAGTAACATTTGCCTGTGTGATCGAGAGCCAAACATTGTCTTAAGATGGTCTGTTCTTATGTTTTGGTAACCTAAAGAGTGCATTCTTGAGTTGGAGGGCTGTAATACCAGGTAGTCAGTCGTAGCCCGAGATAGTAACAGTTGCCTGTATGATCGAGAGTTGAACACTGTCTTATGATGGTGTGCTTCCACGGTTTTGTGATCTATATAGTGCATTCTGGAGATTAGGTGCTCTAATGTGAGGTAGTCGTGGCCTTCTTAGCTGAGGTAGTAACATTTGCCTGTGTGATCGAGAGCCAAACATTGTCTTAAGATGGTCTGTTCTTATGTTTTGGTAACCTAAAGAGTGCATTCTTGAGTTGGAGGGCTGTAATACCAGGTAGTCAGTCGTAGCCCGAGATAGTAACAGTTGCCTGTATGATCGAGAGTTGAACACTGTCTTATGATGGTGTGCTTCCACGGTTTTGTGATCTATATAGTGCATTCTGGAGATTAGGTGCTCTAATGTAGTCGTGGCCTTCTTAGCTGAGGTAGTAACATTATCCTGTGTGATCGAGAGCTGTACAGTCTTAAGATTGTCTGCTTCCGTGGTTCGATTATCTATAGAGTGAATTCCGATGATTAGAGGGCTCTAACCAGAGATAGTCGTGGTCAGTCTTCTTTTGGAATTCACATCTCAACAAAGACAGTCGCTAATCAGTCCTTGCGTGACACGGCGCGACTTCTTGTGACGTCTGCAGAGGATGAACATCAGGCTTGAGCGAAGAGGATTCACGTTTTCACAATCGAGCCTGTTTTTTTTCATTCCTTTAATGTAGATATAGCTAGAAATCCACTGGAAATTTAACTCTCACTCCTGGTTTGCATTTCAAAACATTTCAAAATATTAATAATGGTGCTCCAACCGGACATTATAAATCTAAAAACAAAGGCTTTCAACCCATATTCCGGTAGAATGATACAATGTTTCCGTGTCCTGACTACTGTCATGGTGTTCTGCTCATTCTCTCGGTATATTTGTATTACTGATTGGTAATATCCATAGTAACCGCCCAAGGATCATTCAAAAATAATGACTATGGCGCAGTTTTGCTAAAGAAGAAGGTTACATATTTAAATTCAAGGAGGCAGCACAGACAGTGGAATATAGGAAACAGAATTAAAGTGTTCCATCTCAATAATAATAATTCAGTTGGTTAGAAACAATTTAGTCTGGTCGAAGGATTTCAGAGAGTAGTGATACTTTTTTTTTATTACAACAACATGCTCCACCAGAAGGCAGAGTAGTGATACTGGTCATTGTCAGTGTGTAATGAAAAGTTCGATTGATAGTAAAGTAATCTTCCTATTATTTCATAGGATTTGTAAGTTTTGTGTTTTCATTTTTGTACTCAACAGGTCAGATGAAAAAAAATACATCAAGCTCACATACATAAGATATATTTTATTTTAAAAAATATACATTTTCATACATCATATACACATTTATTTTACAACATTGAATTAAAAAAAAACATAATTACATTTTAATACTAGAAAAATCAAATTCGAAGTAAGCTCATGAAGTACAGGAAAAATGAGAGTTGTTAAAATTTAAAGAATAGTTAACAATGGAAAAGGTGAGTGAATATATCCAAATAATTAACCTACATTATTTTGAAAAAGGATGAAGATATATAGGGTGTTTCAAAATAATGTTTAAAGGTTTTAAAAAAATAATTTTCCTTTAACTAAAGGGGATATTATTTGTTTTATTTCAAGGAAAATGTGACACCCAAAAAAAATATCACAATGCCACATCCTACCTTGATAAAAAAATGTTTGCTCTTCTCCATGTTCATTAAACATTTAGAGCAACTATTGAACGAAAATGCTCACAAATGGTACATAAGTGATTCGTAATGTTTGTGATTACATTGCTTTGCGTTGCCAGCAGTTGACTGGAACTGAACGGACATCCTTTGTTTGAAAACAGGAGTTGGCAAAAAAAGAATGTATATACATTCAATTGAATTTTGAAAATGAAATATTAATATTAATAAACACAAACTATAATTGCTTTAGGAGCGCACATATTAGTTTGGGACACCCTATATATTAGTTTCAATTGTAATATACTTATACAATATGCATATTTATAAATTCATTCTTAGTCTTAAAATGTAAAACAGTCAAGATACTTAGAATGCAGTAACATAACCAAGATTTGTAATAAAGTATTCAGAAGAAGACAAATTATTCTGAGGCAAAATGGATAAACAGTTTTGTTCAACAGACAACAACGCGTTTCGAACACTTTGTGTTCATCATCAGGAAGACACTACAATACAAACTATATCTAATCAGTTACAAAATTATAGTGAAATAATAAAATTCAATTAAGAGAGATACCCAAAGGATGTGGCGATGGAGGGTTGGTAATAAAAGTTCATTTGTTTGTTCATCCATTTTACCTCAGAATGAGTAAATACCACACAATTACGGATTGCACAACTAATGATTTGAAGAAAAATTAGTAGTGGAATTTTCAGCATTTGTTGACAATGCCTGATATGGATAGGTAATAGACAACAATATGATTGAGTGATTCTGTTTGGCCATACGTTCTAAATCGTAAACTTTGTTATGGAATGTAATAATTTTTTTTTACTGATTACTTTTTTTGTGATTATTAAAAAGGTAAGAAATGGTATGGATATGAACAAACTAAAGATTTTTTTTAATGTCTGTACTAATTTCCTTAAAATAATAAGTAATACTGAAAAATGGGTAAACCCTCAGAGTTATGGTGCATGTGTGAAAAGTTCAAAGATTATGGTGAAAAAAATTACTAAAATAAATAAATCATTTATAATTTCAAATAAACAATTGACTATAAATAAAATTAATTTAGCCGTTATAAAAGCTCTATGACTTACACTGATATTCACTAAATATTGCTTTTGCACAGGAATACGCAATTACATTGATTATAGTGTTAAAGTACAATATAATGATGACTCCACTAAGATGTCAATTTTATTGTAGCTTTCATTACTCAAGGACACTGTAAACTACAGCTCTACCTTCTCAAGGATAGGTCTTTAGTGGCTAAAAAACATACATTGTAGGATGAAGAAGTTAATGAAATAATTCAACATATAGAAAGAAGTTTGATAAGAGTTGTACCACAGACTCAGAAACTTTGCTTTATCCTTAAAACTACGTGTTCAAAATGCGTTGTTTTGATTATTAAACTTCTATTTGTGGAGACTATTTCATTAAACTTTTATACCCTATAATGAGTAAATACCACATATCAACTTATTTCAATACCTTAGAATTAAAAACTATGCTTCTATTGCCAACAGACAGAGAAAAATTTAATGTAAGCGTAAAAAGAGGCAAACAAACACTCATTATGTTGGACAAAATTGTTTATTATAACATAATTACAAATACTTTTCAACTCGCTCAAGACATAAAAACAATTTAGAAATTATTCTCATGCAATATTAATAAAATATTTCTGCATTAAAAATACGTTTCAACTAAATATATTTCAGTCACTTTTTGAATAGTTCTCACTTTTAAAGGCAGGAGGGATATTGGAATGAATACCAAATAAACGAAATCTAAATAGCTTCTACTTGTGTAATAAGCTTAAGGAAGGTTAATTAGTCAACCTTTTCATTATTAATATACGACTCAGAAGCATGTTGATATACAACTTAATCAATTTAAGAGGCCTTCTATGTTAAAGGAAGAAATAGTGCCCATATTTTAAAGATATCAGGTTCTAGTTAATACAAGTGTGAAACAAACTAGTTCACATTGATGTTAATAGAGTTAAACTATATTTCTCAATTCTTTAAAATATGTAGTTAGAAATAATGCACTTTTCGATAGTTAACCATAAACAAATATGACTGGTTCACATTAATCCAACAATGTTGAAGCCATTTCACTTATCTGTAGAAATTATAAACCAATGGAGGAAAAATATGTCAAGTATCATTATTGCATATACATATATATATATAACATCCTATATAATGTGTTAGAATTATATAAGTACATACAATAAAGAACATTTTACAATAAACAATATTACCAAAGAAATAACAGAATTCTGTTAGGATTATCAAAGGATAGTACTAAACATTAACTCTTTAAATTAACTGGTAAAGTAGTATTTAATTAACGAATTAACTAGTTATGAGTATTTCATCTCGTGAAAGTTTAAAAAAAACTATATTTAAATAAAAAGTTATGTTTTACAACGGAATGGTGTAATACAAGTTTCTTTTAGCTTTAATCAACTCAATTTTTATTTACCATTTTTAACATAAATTCTTTCAAACATCTGTTATAGGAATGTTAATCACAAGGCAGTATATATTTCTTCTTAGTTTTTCTAGTCATATTACGATGACAAAGAAAATCTTTAAATTACAGATGTAGGGTTTAAATAAATAAATACAAGACTACAGCAATTATTCATATAACATTTCATCCAAGTCAATTACAGTTTACGAAAATGGTAAATTACATCATACATTGTATTGTACATATACAAAATATAAAAAGTACATATAAAAAGTCTAACTTTTTTTTTTTTTAACTTATAAACAATTCAATTATAATTGTATATTGCAAATTGTAGAGTACAGTTAAACTTTTTTTTAACTTGAGAATTGACTTAGATTAAATATTAATGTTTCAATTATTGTAATCAGTAATACGTACATTTGTACAATTTAAACGTATCATTTCACAATTCGAATTTTATAATAAAGATTTTACCATGGCAGATTAAGACAGATACGAGGTAATTTATATTGATAATTCAAAATTGTTGAGTAAAAATTTATATTGATTCAACATTTTTGAGTACAAACTTGCAATTTTTCCACCACCCAAAGCTATCGTATATCCACAAATATTAACCAATAATTGGCTCTAAATTGTGTCTGATAAATCTTCAGCTATCTTTGTTTCTGGGGAAACTAGTGAAGAAACGACTGAATACTTATATAGACGAAATCATCTGTAGTATACTCAAAAACAAAAAAAATCAATTATTATAGGATGACTTATGCTTTGAAAGAGTCGTATACCATACTTGTTTGAACGCCTGTTTATAGATGATCAGAGGGTTTTCATTTGTGACATAAGATCTTCCAAAGTATCAGACGTTTCTGGCACGACATCATCTTTAGACGAAATCTCTGAAGGAGCTTCAAATTCTCTCGACAAACCTTTTACAAGATCTGAGTTTAGCGTTGTATCACCACTTCCTTTATTTACTGATTCATCTACCAAGGTTATTCCCCAGTTATTTTCTTCATGAACTACTTCAACAACTTCTTCAACTTTTTTTTCAAATCTTGATATACCTGAAAATTCCTTTTGACGTTGACGACAAAAGTTATCATCACAACTGGGATTCGGTTGAAGCTTCATTGTGGGAAAATAATCAGTTAAAGCACTATAACCCAAGTACCAGGTGATATCTCCAAACTCGAGAAGAAGTTTAAGTGAATTCTGCACTAAGAAACCAGCCACTACTCCCATTGTAGTTGGTAAACTGGCCGCACAAACACCTTCTTTTTTCAGAGTGCTTTCGTCAATACCAGAAGCGACAACAAGAGGAGGAGCACAGGCAAAGCAAGCTGAGTCGCCAGGTACAATAAACTGAATATGGCCTGACACAGCGTTCTCAGAAACACCAGATTCAAACCAAATTTGATTCAACTCATTACAAGCTGTATTAATTGCCATCCTAGCTTCAAAATTATCGACACAACTTAATACAAGATCTACTTGATCTCCTTTTAAACTTCCAGTTTTAAGGGTATCCATGAAAGATTGAAAATTTTGTACCGTAGTTATATTGTAATTGTGCGTTTCAAAAACAACATCAGGATTAATGTAAGACAAAGTATCAGCAGCAGCTTGTACTTTGGACAATCCAGCTTGATGAGGTTGAAAAAACAATCTGTTCATATTAGCGAGTTCTACATTGTCATAATCAAATAAAATTAGTTTGCCAATTCCACAACGCGTAAGCATTTCTGCCGTTACACTTCCCACTCCTCCAACACCAACAATGGCTATAGAAAAATCTCTAATTTTTTCGTAATTCTTGACTATGCCCATTCGTTTTAAAGCCATAAGCCTGCTATATGGGTTTGAATCAACAACTTCAGCAGTCATTAAAGCAATTTTATCTCGATTTGAAAAACTATTTTTCTTTTTTTCATTTTGTAAAGCTTCTTCTAGCGCTCGAATCTTAGCTGTACAACTCTCTCCACACGAACACATTGTAATTTCCATATAATTTAACAACAATTGAAAAACACTATTTAAAACATCAAAAATGGCAAGATTTGAAACTTAAGATCGTCACATTAAAACAAGGGAAGTATTTTGAAAAAACTACTTAGAACATATTTAAGTTGCCACTTAAAGTAGAAGAACATACGGCAGATAAATTCAAATTCAGATCTGACATATATACCCACGTCACAATCCATCAGGTTGGTTGGAAAAAAATTCTTCTAAACTTATCTCATAGAACAACACTGTTCAAACGGTTCCAACCTTCGACTTCAAGTAGGTGGGTATTTAAACTGTGTTTGAAAATTTCAAGTCTTTTCTCTATTTTTTTCTGTCTAAGTATGAAAACTATGCAGGTATAACTTCTTTTTCTAGTTTTTGTAACTTTTAATTGATAAATCTATAACGGTGAATGCTTATTTCAAGATTATATGTATGTGATGATCAATTTTATTTTGGAGATGATGTCATGTTGTGTTATATTGATTGTATTTTTTCCTTGACTAGCTTAAATACTTTTTGCAATATGTAAAAAAGTGTTGAAGAAGTTAGATTACCTTGTATAGTCTTTTGAAATGATAGAAAATCCTGTGTGATGTGTTTTTATGTTAGTGTACTATCACAATAACAGTCGATTTTGTTTCATTTATTCTGGATGCCCGTATATTTATATTATATTTTATTTAGGAGAGACCGTTAACTGTATTAGTATTTTATTTTATTTAAATAATCTGTGGTATTCTATATTATTTCGTATAAACCTGTAATTTTGTTCACAAATGTAAAACATATAGAAATATAAATTATGCCGTTGAAAACAAGGGTGTTGTAATTCTAAAGTGTGTTTTTTCTTAAGCAACAATGATATAAATTGAACATTGCTCACTAAGTAATTCCTAAAGAACCGTTTAATTTAAGAACTGAACCGGTATGGACCCCGGATACATTTTTTTTAAAACATTGGATTAGAGAAATATGATACTACAACTGTTCTCGTTATCTGTCAAATTTAATGCTAATATATAATAAAAGGTATGAATTAAACACCTGACATCTAAGCATATGATAATGAATTTCCCCAATAACAATTTGTTTCTCTCATCCATATCTTGTTTACCTTATTTAATATGCGGTAACAATAGTAAACGTTTATTGGTCATTAACTAATGATTAAACTTTTTCCATTGTAAGAAATTAATGGTTATGTAGATTTATTAGGTTTAGTAGCTTAGTTAATGTTATTTATTTTTTGTTTAAAATTCTTTTTCTTTGTAGTCTTTCATCCATCAATATAAATATTATGTAGATCTGCTGTGTTTAGAATAAAACCAGAGTACCTGTTGGATTAATTATCCTAAATGACAGGTATACTTG
Source organism: Hermatobates lingyangjiaoensis (assembly GCA_026182355.1). Classification (NCBI taxonomy): domain Eukaryota; kingdom Metazoa; phylum Arthropoda; class Insecta; order Hemiptera; family Hermatobatidae; genus Hermatobates; species Hermatobates lingyangjiaoensis. Next base: position 1,086,815 of record JAPFBL010000092.1, read on the forward strand.
AATGTACATATCAGATAATGAATTATGTGATTACAGATATTATGAATTGGTCAACGAAGTCTGCCATTATTGTTATATCACTTCCTGTTTTTACTGTTTGTGCTGGATTGTTGTACTATCTTTATAGAAAGGTATGTGCTTCTACCTTTAATATTATTAGCTAACTTATCTATATGTCATTTATGTGGAAATCAGGTTTTACCCGAATAATCCTCTTATAAATATATCATATCTTTTGGACTGAAAAAAGTTTTCACATGGTAATACTTTGTAATAACAGTAATAGAACGGTAGATCAAAAACAAAAACCTGCTGTCAAAGAATCTTGGGTCAATCTTAGTCCTAAATTGTCTAACTCCGCATAAGTTATATAAAAAAATTTAATCAGTTTCATCTTTGATGACCTTTCTTTAGAATTTTCCGAGTAACTTTCCTTTTATTGTAGCATTCTTTATTATGCATCCCAACAGTGCAATTTTGATCTGCAAACTAACTTATAAAAATGTGTAAATCTATTTATGTATATTTGGGAAAAATTGGCGGGAATAAATAGACTAATTCAATAGGACTTGAGATTATTCACAAATACCAACAGCTAGGATGTTCAGCTAAATTACCTGAAACTCTTCCCTCCATTCTACAAATGTCTCAATCACCCCTTCAAACACAGTATAGTCCAGTGAATAGATTTATAACTGTAACTTTAAATTTTTCAATAGTGAGTAGTGCTTAGTATAGTAAATAACACTTGCTGGTGATGTTCATTCAGAGGTCGAAACCCAGGGGTCTTGTAACTTCGTTAGTTAGAGAGATGTTATCAAGTTTTCTTTTAGTTAAAGTAATTATCAAGGTTCTTAAAGGTCATTGAAAATGAAGTATGAAGAGTGAAAGAATAAGGAGTTAAGAACAATAAAAGGGGAATGAAGAAGTAAGGGAGTGGAAACAAAATATAGAGAAGAAGAAACAAGATGGGGGAGCAAAGACTAAAATCATTCCAATTGGCAGTTAAAGCTAACGTGTTTTTATTGGTTGCTACGATAATGGAAAACTACCCAGGCAGGTTAGTTTAGGTTACAATGTCAGTCCCACATGCGAATAAACATAGGCAGACCATAAGCAAAATTTGAACAAGTAAAAAAATAATTGGTTATGCTCAACTATACATTTTATAGTCATTGATATAAATAGGTAGTTATAATAACTATCCAGTTCGACTTATTCCTCGTTACTACCTGTAATTTGCAAATTATAATTAATAATTTTTTGTGATCTTCAAAATTAATGAGCTTGTTTTGTATTAATTTGTTCTTCATTTCTTTCAATAGAAAATGATGAATCTTCTTTTTTTTTAATTAGTTTGATCGTCATTTATTTTACTGGCCCCTGTACACGCTCTTTTCTTTTTAGTGTTTTGATAGTCTTTTGTTGGCAATAAAATTGCTTAGTGAGTCAGGAGCTGTAATTAGTAAATTTGGGGTTTTTATCTTCGGGTTTTAGTGAAAAGCTAGACTTCGGCAGCTTTTTTTGTGTGTTATATATTTTAATTATATATTTAGTCTTTCTTACAATATTTTTCCTTTTTTTTTTTTTTTTAATGGAGGTTTGGCTCAGCCTAAAATAGTAAGAATACCTTTTTAACCAACGTTTTGTCTATATTTTTTGACATCTTCAGGGATACACAATATAGAAATTAAGTTATTTTAAGGCTCTCAGCCTTCCTCCTAGTGCAGTCGGTCTCTCGTTTTTTCTTTTTCTTTCTTTGTCAACACTCCCTCGCTTTCTGACTCTTAATCATGATCTGGTTTACTTATTGCACTCTCTTCCCACAATATCTTACCTCACACTCTTTAGATCAGGGGTTCTTAACCTTCGAATGATTCCGGACCCCTAATGGATTGTCCAATATGGTACCATACCCCCTTCACTTGACAGTTGAAATAATTATTACCAATCCTATTATTTGCCAGTATGTCTTCCAAATATGTCAGTACCTTGAATATCCTGTACTTTAGATATGGATTGCGAGGAATAGAACATGAAAAAAGCATTGATCATTTTTTTACAATTTTAGTGAAAACAAAATTAATGTTACAGTCCATTTTATTACACAGAAGAAGAAAGAGAACATAAATGTAAATTTTTTTTACAAAATCGACAACATAAAACATACTTTTACAAGCCTAGTGAGATATCTGCTGTTGTTTTCCTGTAATCAAAACATCGAATCGTGGTACAGTTGCTGAAAAAGTAATTCGCATGTCATCTGACACATCAAGTCTATTTCTCCACTTTGATTTCATATTTAATAATGCAGAGAATCCTATTTCACAGAGATGGCCACAACACCCACTGCCTGTGCTGTCAGTGCTGCCAACTCTACAGATTAATCGTTAGGTCTGCAGATTTTTACGTTCATTTTGAGATTGTCAGATTTTAACCTACTTAAAGCATAACGACAGTGAACAAGAACATAAGCATAACTAAAAAAAAAATAACCTGTGAACAATAATAGTTACAAAATAGAAGAAAATAACGAGAGATACTAAAAAAAATACCTGATTACGAGAGATTGAGTCCCATACCCCCAGCATTTGGGTCCCATACCCCCGGTTAAGAACCCCTGCTTTAGATTGTCATTCCTGCTGAACGTTACTCTTCTGCTAGGTCTGTTGACCCTTGATCGGGTCTTTAAGTTTTTGTTTTGGTCTTTGATTTGCCAACACTTGTTGACATCATTCCTTAACCTTCTACTTGTTCACCACTCTTGTTAGTATCTACTAATAGCGTGACACAAATAACTGCCTATTCACCTTTATTATTACAGTGATACCTCCTACTTCAATCACAGTCCGTTCCATATTGATGGTCGAAATCGGATTTGATTGAAGTTGGAAACAATTTTTCCCCGTAAGATAACGATGTTAAACTCACTAATCCGTTCTGTCCCATAAGAAAACTACCTAAAATATAAATAAAAAGTGTATTATCTAACCATCATTTAAGATTTAAACATCTAATGTAGATAATACTGTATGTATCAATGTATAAAAAACAATAATAGCTTATAACTCTTTATCCTTCATAAATATAACGAGCACTTTTTCAATATCCTGAATTACCTGAGGCATTTGTTTATTTATCACTTTAATCTTCATCGCGACATTATACTTCTTGGTGGCCTCCTTGTTCTTGAGGAAAGTAGAGATGGTCGACTTTGCGAGGCCATACTGGATAGTGAGATCAGAAACGCGGTTTAGCTTGACTTCGACAGTTTTTGTTTGTGTTTTCTATTTATAACTTTAATTATATATTTAGTCTTCCTTACACTATTTTTCTTCTTTTTTTTATTGAGGTTTGGTCCAACGTCAAATAGTAAATGACACCTTTAAACCAACGTTTTATCCATATTTGTAGATATCTTATTTCTCTATCTTCCTTGTTTCCCCTCCCTCCGATAGTTAGCTACACTGTTTGAGTGGTTCTTTTGAATGCAAACCAGTGTTATCAGTTCACATCTATCTTCCTGATGACGAGGGCTACGAAATATAGTAGTGAATTTCAGTGATTTCATTTCTGTGTGTTCTGTAATTAATTTTCGTTTCATTTCTGTAGTGATATATCCCTGAAGATGTCTACAAATATAGAAGAAACATTTGATTAATGGTGTCTTTACTATTTGAAGGACCAAACCCGATATTGAAAGCAAACTAGTGTTGACTGAATATATGTGGTCGAGATAAGAAAGCATAGTCTTTTTGAGGCATTGTTTAAAAGATTTGAAGACCAAAAAGATACTGGTGTAGTACATAGTCAGGAACGTCCCGGGAACTGAAAAACTCGCATTTTAGGATCCAAGAGAAAAAAAATATACTACTTATTTAAAGAGACAGAGAAATCATTTCATATACAAAATGAATGTTGATGTAAATGTAATGTGCTAACAGAATTATTGTTTTGAATGTCATAGTAATTTGATAAACTGTTCTTTTAGGAAGAAAACTGGGATGACCTTACGTTTGGTCCAAACAGAAGAAGAGTGGCCGAGGTGAAAGTTCCTATTGATAAAGTGGCTGCACTTATCGGGAAATCAGGGGACCGGATCAAGGATATTCAAGATAAAACAGACACCAAAATACTATTCAAACCAGGAGGTACAGAGAGTTCATTTAAAATTCCACATTTGTATTTTCAAAATATTTTTCTTTCCAAAGTTCTCTCCTATTATATCTATTTTTTTTTTTTAAAAATTTCTTTAATTTCCAAAGTTTATCGTTTGGTATATGTTGGAGCAGATCTTCTCTCAAGCGTTACTTTATTAAAATGAAAGCAGTTTCAATAATTTCTTTATTAAATGATTCAATGTATTAACCCGAGGATGACATATGCTCATATATATATTCACTTGATAAACGGAAAGACGATCCAAACTGGACACAATAACAGTTCAAAATTGAAGAAAGGTAGCACAGAAAGTAAAAAAAATACTTACAGACTCAAATTTTCGGGCAATCCGTCTTCAGGAAAAAAGAGAAAAGTTGGATTTGGGTTACTAGCCGTTGCTCCTACAACGTGTTGGCTCCTTTCTCTTTTCTCTGAACGTGCCATTGAGTCTCCGTTTGTTCTTACTTTCTGATCCTGTAATTTGAACTGTTTATATCCTCGAAAATTGGAGATTGAGTACAAAGTGTGTGGGTTTATAACTTCATTTGTTGATTACCTACTCATTAACCACACAATTAATTGAAACTAGTTTTATATATATTCATGTAAGAAGGCATCAATTCTTCACGTAAGCATATTTCATTGAAATGCAAAGCAGCCTCTGCGTTAACGACTTCAAAGCTGGTCTTCTCCAATTTCCTAACAACTCTGCCGTGGGCTGGTGTTAAATATCATATCAGTTGCCCGAGAGACATATTACTTTAGCCAAAACAGATGTATAAAGAAAATTACAATTTTCAGACGAAAAGCGAAACTTTTTAATGCGATATAAAATTCTAGTGAAAACAATTACAGTGAATGAAAACAGTACTTAGAAAAATTAAAATGCAACGAACAAGCTTTCAACTTAAACATAAGTCTTCGTCAGATTAATGATATGAAAAACGAAATATTTATATAACAAAACCGAAGAAAAATGCTAGCTAATCGGAAGAGTGCAAATTAATAATACAAACCACTCAGACTGCAGGATCAGACCAACCAAGTTTGCCTAAAATGGTTCGCGAAGACAGAGACCAGTTCGACTCTGGTAGAAAGACTGTAATCAGATCGTTTATCACTCAAAGGTGGCAATTACCTGAACAAAAAAAAAACTATGAACAAAAATTTCATAAAATGTATATTATTTTTAACAAGAATATAAACACATTGTGTAAGAATATTCATATTTTCTTTTTCTCTTTTTGAAAATGTATTATTTAGATCAGGCATATCAACAACCCACAGTTAGGTAATTAGGTTATTCCTTTCAGGATGAAGTTCTAACAATAAATTACATTTTTAAAGATACAATTTGAATTTCTATTACATTTTCTATTAAAATTTTGAAAATAATTTTATCAGAACTTTAATGTCTTTTTTTTTTTTTTAATTATTTTTGGTCCCATGATCTATTACTTATTTTTCATTAAATTCTTATAATTATTTTAATGATATGAATAAGCGTTTTATAGTTAACTCAAGTAGATTCCTTTAATCGCAGAAATTTGGCTTTAGTAAAATAGAAGTCACGTATAGCTTATTAATTTAAATTAAATATTGATAAGAAAATCAGTATACTATAAGTAATATATATTATAACAAATAAATCACTTTAAAAAATGTTAAAACAAAACTGAAGGTCTTTTCACTATAAATGAAATTGAACCTCTGATAAGGAAAGTTTATTGTTTTTACTAAATTTTAATAATATATGGCTTATATGGTGTAGGCAAGAGACCGACGTGTTTACATTATCTCCGATGGACTGTACTCACGAGGTTTTCAAACTCCCAGAAAAGAAATCTAAGACTTTAGTTCTAGTCAGTCAAACTAGAATTTACAGTATTGAGATCATCTGTACTAATAGAAACCATCTAATCGCTTTAAACAACCTGAACAAAATGTGATTTTATTTTTATTAATAATTTATGTGATAAAGAGCATCCTTTCTGTAATGACCACGACATATTGTATGATGTAGCAGTAAAGTATTTGATTTCTTTTACTTTGTTTAGATTTTGGCGAAAAGTACAAAGTTTGCCAGATAAGAGGGACTGATGAAGCTGTTAGCAGTGCGGAAAAGGTGATCCACGACTTTCTTGTCAACCAGCCGGAAATATTGACGACGGAAATCTGGGTGCCCCATGTAAGACATGTTTAAACTTAGTTAACTACTGCAGAAACACGTCTGCTGCATAAATATGGAAATATATGTATAAACATTTCACAGTAAACCACAGACACAGAACAAAGAAACGAACACACTTACTGTCTCTAATTTTCGGTTGAACCGTCATCAGGAGGATTGTTGGTTGGTTAGTCCCCAACCGTCGCTTTGCAAGTGCACTTGGTGTCCCTATCTCAAGTCTCCTGATGACAGTTCAACCGAAAATTATAGACAGTAAGTGTGTTCGTTTCTTTGTTCTGTATCTATTGTTTACTGTGAAACGTTTGTTGTCCTTTTGGATTGTTTTCCTGTTTACAATATATCTATAAATATATACATTGCCTTTTTTGATGAAAATATTATCTGAAACAGACAAATAAAGTTCAATGTAGATAAAGAAATAGAGAGAATTTACAACACACATTGGCAGTCTCTACTTTTTGGTATGAACCGTCTTCAGGAGAAATAAGATTGGTAAACTAAGCGCACTGGTACAGACACGGTTGGAGATCCAACGGACTTGGTTTCCCTCTCTTATCCCACCTGGAGACGGATAAGATAGACAATAGAGACTGTAAGTTTGGGTTTTCAATTTCTCTATGTTTGCTTAATCTAAATTGGACTCTTTTTATATATATATATATTGATCAATGATCAAACCACAATAAGAAATGGGAAAACAAGACTAAGATCTTTCAACCGTAACAAGCGGTCTTCGTCAGAGTCAAAAACCCAACTGTTGGGTTTTGACTCTGACGAAACGTTTAGGTTGAAAGATCTTAGTCTTGTTTTCCCATTTCTTATTGTGGTTTGATCATTGATTGTTATTTCACGTGTTTATGTGAAAGCTTTATATTATTATATATTATATATTTATATATTTTAACTTTTGGTATCAATATACAATTAGAGATTAGTTATACAATTTTGAAGTCATCTATAATTAGATCAACATAAGCCAGGCAGAGCCGGCCCAGATAGTAACAGCGGCTCCTTAAGTCACTCAAACTTACTATGCATATATAACAAGAGAAACAGAGAATCATTCTCGTCCCATAGACTTTAGGAAAGAGTTGAAACAAGTTAACAGTAGGAAGTATGTTATCTAGTGTAGATGCAATAACAAAAACTTTATTCTGGAAGATGGAGAAACTTAACAAGTAGCAGGTTTCTGCAAATTGTGGTTTTATTTTTAATTGTATATGTGTATATATAGATAAGTAAATAAGTAAAGGTTATGGATATATAACCTTTATAATAGGTAAATCATATAAGTATAGGTTATGTATGATTATTATATTGGTGCTTCATGAACTTACGAATCTAGGAATATACAAATCTGAAGGACAATCTTCAAAGTTCAAATAATTGCTATAAAACACGTTATTATCATTATTCATTTTTATTATTAGTTTTTAGCGAGAAAATAAGGCTATTATAGCTAATACTTGTTTAATGTAACAACACTTATTAAGAAACTGTTTTGAATCATAAGAAAATTGTTTAGCGAGAATAAGTACACGGAACTAACAATTTCAATAGCTAATATCTTCGCAGTAGAGGTTTAAATTCGTTCCCAGACCGAACTCATATTGTCATTTACTCGTATTGTGAAGCAATTTTTCTTATTGAAATTAATATGAAAATAAATAATTCGTTCCATCCCCAAAATGCCTGTTTTTAAGTTTTATTTTTTGAACGGAAGAGGTGCAATTTGAAAAAAATAAACAGTAGGGTAAAGAAATGTTAATGAAATAGTCTCCACATATAGTAATTTAATAATCGTGTTTTGTAGTAAATTTAGTTAGTCTGTTCTATTTAAAGTGTTAATGTTATTAAAGTGTTCTTAAAAGTTTCTTTGGACAACTCATTTGGGAGTTACCTACCCCCTTGTCGTAAGATTGTCAGGAGACTTAAACAGCTTAGTTTAAAAATCGTAAATGTCGAAGCTGCGGTACATTTCAATGAAATAATTTAATAATGTAAACAAGGTGTTTCGAACACGTTGTAAAGCGAATTGCTCGTACAAGGAGGCGCTCGTATTGCGAGGTTCTATTCTACTTTGAATTATGTAAATGTTTATATTCTCACAGTGTTGGTTCTATCGCGGACATTATAGCCTTTTTGAAGAAGAACATGTGTTCGAAACGCGTTGTTTATACTATTAAATTACTATATGTGGGGATTATTTCATTAACTTTTTTACTATGAGTAAATATCGCATAATGACTGATTGCACTACCTTGGAAATAAAAAATACTGTACATGTAATATCAATAATATTACTTGAACAATAAATGCATGCAATGAAATAATCAGGTTTTATTAATCTAATAAACTTAAAACGGCCATCTAGGCGTGGGGAAGACGGTTCACAGAAGAAATGACATCACAGAGAAGTGTGTCTTAACAATTTGTTAAAATGATTGAAAATTTTGTCGATAATGCGTCATCTTATATATTGACATTATTTTCTTTTGATTATATACGAATTAATTTTTTGAATTATTTCACACTAAAACTATATCAGGAAAAGTTTAAAATGTTTGAGGAAATTGGATATGATTTTCCTATTTCTTTAGTACGAACAAGGTCAGACACATGTTTATCTGTTAACTTAACCTATAGTTGTTTTAAATGTTAAGAATAATTGATGTACTTTTTGAAAAGAATATTAAAACTATATATTTTTTTGTTTTCTATATGAATTCAATTTCAGGTCTCTTTTACAGTATTGTCAAAGTTTGTGTCTTCTTACCAGTTCTGTTTGTCCTTAAATATATATGCACTGTTCTAGACTGCTTGTGGGAGAATCATTGGAAGATGTGGAGAGACAGTAAAACAGATATCAGAGCAGTCCAATGCTCGCGTCATCGTCGAGAGATATACTCCAGACCGGGGTAAGTCACTTTGTACAATTCACCACTAGTTTTTGTTTTCTGTAATGAAATTCAACAAATTGCGACATCATTTATGTCATAGTCAGCACAGTTATTCTTATATAATTAATTTATTCAATTCGATGATAATGGTGCAGTCAATATGGTATTGGTTTTTCAGTTATTGGTAGATATTGATAAATGAGGTATGGTTTTCCAGAAAAGAGGCTGGTGCTACTGCGAATGAAATGGGCATGCGCGTAATTCGTGTATAGCGTAACCACTCCAATCTCTGTAGATACATTTGAGATAATAGACTTATATTTCTATAATAGAATATATTATACCTATATCTACAATATTACATACTACTAAATCTTTTATATCTACAATAGTATATATTGTTTGCTTTTTGGAGGAAAAACGATAAATCTTTTGCCAAAAGAATGCAAAAATTATGAAACTTTTACTTAATGAATAAAAACAGCTACTTAATTTTTATTTTTTATTTAAGGAAAGTATATGCATTGGATTTTCATGACGTACGCGGGTTTTGGAATGGTTTAAGCATGTCAAAGTTGGCTTTGAAGATGTTAAGGATGACGTATGCCTAGAACTTCTTTCGCCAAAAAAAAAAAACGAATAAAATATTTAACAAAATAAGTGTCTGATCCGATTCGGCCGTCGTGGCAAATTTAACGTGGTAATTTTAGTGGGTTTATAGTGACTTTTATACAAATAAATTTAGTCATCTTTAATGATTTCTTCCATTGACTGCAGTGCTATGTATTCATTGAATACATATGCAATTAATATAACCATAAAAATGATTGGTTTTGATTTAAGGTTATGGCTCCGAAAGAGAGGTGATAATCAAGGGAACTGCTCAGGAAATCGCCTTGGCAACAACTTTGATCAAGGCTAAAGTGGCTGAAGATAACAGTTCAAGAATGATGGTATCTTCTCGGCCTCCTAGATTCAGCACTCCAGTCAAGCAAAAGGTGACACTATATATCCACACCTGCCTTACACCTCAAATCAATTAGGCTAGACGTTAGAACCAAGAGCAGTAAGTTTGTTAAGTTATTGGGTTCCCTTATTTGTCAAAAAATATTAATATCATATTATTGCTAGGTTGTTAATGTATATTGTTATTAATATTGAAAAAAAAAAACATTCTGCATTCAATATTTTTTTCCTCAACCAGTTTTGGAACCCAACCAACTTCTAGAGCAAACCAAGTACTTATATTTATTTCTTCTCTCTCTATTGATATTCCTGGCCGATTTTCAACTCTGCTTGTAATTGTTTTAATTTGTATGTGTGTCTACTTAATTTATTTCTTAATCTTTTCTATTTTTTCGTATATCTAGTAGTTTTAGAATTCTAATAATTCAGATTTATTTCTAAGTTTTCGCTGTCTTGAAGGACATGAATAATAAAGAGTAAACATTAAAATAATATACATATATACAAATTGATTTAAAAAAAATTATGGTTGATTTTGTTTAAAATATATGTCACTGTTTTTGATTATACCAAGGATGAAGATTTTTAAATATTTCAAATGTGCTTTTAAAAGTAACGTTCATATTAAGTGTTTCGTTTTGTGCAATTTTCTTTTGAAAAGAAATGAAAACGATTTCAATAGAATAGAAAATTGTGATAATTTCTTTAGTTATAGAGCAAGATGTACATATTATGGCATCTCTCCACAAGTACATATATATGTGATATAAAAGATAAAGTAAATAAACGCACGACATATGCTTACACTATTACAATCTCCAATTTTCGGTTTAACTGTCATAAGGAGGTAGAATCGACCTTCTGGACCGAAAATTTGAGACTGTAAGTGTGTAAACCTATTGCCTGTGTTTAAGTAGTTTCCCTTTTAGAACTTGTTATTCCTTTTGGATATATTTTCATCTATTTAAGAATACATATATTGATATATGATCAAACCACAATATTAAATGGCAAAAAAAGATTAACATCTTTCGACCGTAACAAGCGGTCTTCGTCAGAATAAAAAACCCAACTAACGCTTGTTACGGCAGAGACCGCCTTGTACGGTTGAAAGATCTTAGTCTGTTTTTCCCATTTCATATTGTGGTTTTATCATTGATTGTTATTTCACTTGTTTATGTGAAATCTTGTATATATTAATGTGATAAGTGAAATAAAAATTGACGTCATAACCACAGTGATGAATCAGAAAAATGACTAAGATCTTTCAACCAAAACAAGTGATCTTCGTCAGAGTTTCATTCATACTGAGTTAATGTAAAACATCTAGTGAGGTATTGAGAAGGAAGAGAAGCAAGAGTGGTATTTTAAAGGACACGTAAAATCATATCAGTTAGTTTAATAACAGTTGAGAATTACTAAAAATGATTTAAAAGTAATGGTTAGATATAAACTAATTTCTGTTTAAATTGAGACCAGGGGCATTTCTGAAGAAGCTCTTAAACTGTTGTGGATGTGTTCAGTGGGGTGTTGATAGCTTGTCATTTTAAGAGGTTGAGAAGAATGATTTTAATCCCATTTCTGATTTTTGCTGCGTTACTGTTTTGAAGTTAGTATATGTATTTTAAGTGTTTATTAATAGTCACAATGTAAATGAATACTCTCTAACTAATGTGTTCTAGTCAACCATTCTTCAATCTGTGTAAAAGCAGCATTAACTTTTGGTTAATTATTTTATTTCGCGGTTATTCTCCAAGGCCACTTTTCTAATGATGATTTCACATTAAAATTGTGAACAGACCATAATAGTTTAAAATTTGGTAAACTTTTGTTTACCAAGTGAATCACTTTGCAAATCTTTTTATTTTCTAAATCCTTTATGTCGTTTCCCAATAGGCGAAGAAATTGGAAGTGGTTCCTGAACAAGAACACTTAGACTCAATTCCTCTTGACACCATGTCAGAAGTTTATGTATCTTCAGTGGCAAATCCGTCAAACTTCTGGGTCCAGGTATGTCCACTACAGTCCCATTCATTACTGTAATTTATATATTTTAGTTCAATAAGGCTAAATATAATTCGACTAAGACTGAGAGAATAATTTGGACTGTAGTCATTGTGCATTTCCTCATTACATTACTGTCATACTTACCTAGGATTAGGTAGAATTGAGACTGACTAACTTGTTATACCATTTTTAAATCAAATTTTTTTTATTTTTGGCTTATTTACTTTCAGTATGAAACAAAGAGATACGAATATTATATAGCTCGAATATATTGATAACGAGTATTCAACAAGACTATAAGTTTTATCGCTTCTGACTCCAGTAAATAAATTTGTCAAATTGGTGTTGTGTTACGTGTTCTGTGTGAGCAGATGGCTCAAAAACCAAAATATTTATGGTCACCAAAGTTCATATTTATGTTTGCTTAAACGTTTTCTCTGAGACGGAACAGCAGGACTTGGTATCTTGTATTGCACTTTTGTGTTTTAGGAGACTTTATGGTGCGGCATAAGTAACGCCCTTTTTAATTTAAATTTTACTTTTTTCTTTTATTATTTTACTAATTCTTGATTTAGGGAGTAAGGGAATAGTTAAATGAAGATTTTGAAGGTAGATGGATGGGAATGACCGTAGCCTTCATCAGACTTAAACTCTACCAGACTTTTTTTTTTTTTGTGGGGAGTATTAAAAGATCAAGTTTACAATCTTAAGCTGACAACAATTCCAGAATTAAAAAATGCAATATCAGATATATTTCATGAAACTACCATTGAAATGTGTCAAAAAGTTTGTAAAAATGTTGCTATTAGAGTTCAGGGTTGTATGGAACATGAAGGAGAGACCATTTTGGCTATTCTAAAACAGTTATTTTATTTTTTTATTTAGATTTGGTCTAACTTCAAACAATACACCTTAAAGTTGGCGTTTCGTCTATATTTGTAGACATCTTTAATGCTACATCAATACAGAATACAATTACAATATCATGAAAAAAATGTATATAAGTTACATTATTTAATTAATATGCATGATTACCTTAGTATTTTGCTATTTCAAGCAAATAACTGCACAACTGTTATATTCAAATCAGCCTATAGTACTGCTCTTAGCGGCAGTTTTACGAACATTCTATATTAAGCTTGATAAGTCACAAAAATTTGGTTAAAAAAGTCATGAAAACCACATCAAAAAAGAAACTGGAAACTACAGACATATGTTTTTAATACTAATTAATAGACTATATATTGTACTTAAGTTATCAGTATCCGTTTTTTTTGTTTCATGCATTTTTTTTCATTTTGTGTTGTGAATCACTTCTTTTATAAGCCTCTTATAGATAAAAAAGAAAAGTGTTCAATATACGTAGTCGAGATAAGAAAATTTTAAATTCTAAAATTAAATATTTTTTGTAACTTTTATTTTGTTCTTAAATTTAGTTGAAAAAATAAAATACAATTAAAATTACTCTCATTTTGTGCTCCCTAAAAAAGGAGCGTTACTTATGTCACATCCTTATACAGTAAACGAAGGCCATTTGCATTGCAGAACCTATGAATATAAAAAAAAATGCATGTATAACAAGTATGTTTATATATTTTATATTATCTACAAATGTAACTATAGGTTATATTACTCTCTAATTATTAAATAATCCTACTTTTTAAATTCTTCTTATTTTGTTAGCATTTATTTCTTTATTTATTGTGACAGTGTTGTATATTTAAATTAAGATTAGTTAAAAAAAACCTAACAATACATGTTAAACCTAGTTTTGAACATATCTTCTTGTAAGACAATAAATTACATCTACATGACTACTGTCAAATAATTTTGGTGTGTATAAACAAGATGTTAAACGTTTTAAGCAACTCAAAATGTTTGAAGTTAGTGTTGTTGTTATTATTATTTGAGGGCGACTATAACTCTGAATTACTACTATAATTCGGATTGTTTATAGTTAGTTTATTTTGGTTGTAAGTGTTTATACCTGTTTAATTTATGTTAAATATATCTCTAATTTTTTTTTAAAAAATTGTCACAAAAAATGAGTTTTTTTGGGTTAAATGTCAAAGAATGATTGTTATAGACACAAAAAACGCAGGAAATAACTGAACAGTTGCCATATTGATAAATCAGGTGTGTAGATGTTGAGACTAGTTCATTTCATGAAAAAAAAATATTGTTTTTTTATTGGGCTCATATTATAGAAAATTATTGTCTATTTTGTTATAGTTTCGAATTACTTATTACTTTATTATGCTTAAAATGTTTATGAGAACTATTGAACTTCCCCTCTGCTGTAGTAATGTATCCCTGATAGCGTCAGAGCCTTCAAAAAACTCAGCACTTTTGCTGGGTCCTGCGGTGTATGTTCTATTTTTTCGTTGAGTATCCCGAAACACCTACCCCTACAGAGCAACGTGGTCTGACAGTCAATCAGGAAGTGAACGGTGTTTCTTCCTCTTTTTTGTAGAATTTGCACACACCATCATTGATAATGCCCCATTTTTCGCAGATGACCATTAAGTTTACCATTAAGATGCATAGATTATTCCTATATAAGTTGATTAAATCAATTCTTAGTTTTACAGCAATTGATATGAGTGACTTACAGTTGGTGGGTCCGAGGTCCTCAGAATTAGACATGCTCATTGAGGAGATGACAGAATACTACTCGAAGGACAATAACCGAGAACTACACAAGCTGGAGAAGGTAATCAAACTAATTTGTTTTTATATTTTTAGTAATAAGGCAAATAGGATTAAGTTTGGATATAACTCCATAATGAGAGACTTTGGGTGACAAATAATTAATATAACTAAACTTAATTTTGCTTATTACATAGATAGCGCAAAATATGTAATATGTGAAAAATTCAATTATTAATGAAAATCTATTATTAACTAGATACTTATAGTGAAAAATGCATTCTTTTTATATTTACACAAATTCTCTATTATGGTCATATTTCCATAGACTACATCTTCGTTGTGAATTTCGACTCTTAATCCTCAAAACACTCATTGTGGGCAATACTTTGGCTTCGTCTAACTATTAGATAATCTCAATAACAATAAATAATAATAATTGGACTTTGAATTTAAAATCCGGTAAAAATCTATTTATATAAAAGTCAATACCTGTGTGTAGGTTCGTTGTGTTTGTATAGAAAAAAGTCACGTGTATATAAAAGTTACACTTTTTTGAGGAAGACAATAGATGTTTGATGAATCTCTATGTGCTCTCCTCAGAGAGCTGTAAATTCTCTCATAAGTGTCCTCTTTACCTTTTCCAATTGTTGAGATTGTGAAATTCACCTATCACTGATTGCAAGTGTCCTTTCTTTTCTATTTGTATTAATATACATGCCACATTTTACCATTTGAATTAACTTGTTAGCTGTTTTGGATTGTTTATAGTTAGTTTGTTTTGGTTGTAAGTCTTTTCACTTGTTTAATTGATTTTAAATATATTACTAAAAATTTTTTTTACAAATTGTCACCAAAGATCAAAGAATGATGGCTCATAGAAACAAAAAACACAGGAAATAACTAAACAGTTACCATATTGATAAATCAGGTGTGCAGATGTTAAGACTAGTTCATTTAATGTACAAAAATATATTGCAGTTTTTTTTTTATTTTGCTCGTATTATAGAAAATTATTATCTATTGTATTATAAAGTTTCATGTTACGTTCTTATTGCTTGCAAATTACTTTTATGATTAAAATGTTAATATTATTAAAATTAAAATTGTAGGGTAAAAATCTAATGAAATGGTCTCCACATATAAAAATTTAATGATATAAACAACGCGTTTCGAACACGTAGTGTTCTTCCTCAGGCATTAACTAAGGATGAGTGCCTCTGAATAAGACTAAATAAGTCTTATAAGTCTGAATAAGTCTTATTCAGAGACACTCATCCTTAGTTAATGCTTGAGGAAGAACACTACGTGTTCGAAACGCGTTGTTTATATCATTAAATTTTTATATGTGGAGACCATTTCATTAGGTTTTTACCCTACAATGAGTAAATACCACATAGTAACTGATTGCACTACATTAGAAAATTAAAATTGATTATCTGATCACCCACAAGCGTCTTCATTGTTTGAACCCCCGTAGACTTACGCTAGCGCGTCTTATACTTTCCTTGTCTTATTGACCTCAATTCTGATGTGTCTTTCTTTCCAGGTTGAAGTTGGTCAAATAGTTGCCGCTACTTGTCCTACCGACAGAAGGTATTTCATTTGACTTATAAAATTTTAATAAACTCCTCATACCAATAAATTTTTTTATAATATAGTTGTCAGAGTTACTTAAGTAAGCAAAGTATTGACTGAAGAAATATTTCTGTGAAGACAACCATATTGGTAGGCTGAAATATTCCACCAATAAACTCACTAGTTTTAACAACTCATCTCTTACTGAGCAACTATATTATATGTAGTTCCTAGGATTGAACAGTACTAATAAAATATATGTATATTTCAAAGTGTATACAATGAAAAAATCAGAAATATAATTGAGATCTTTCAATGAGAACAAGTCGTTAGAATTTCACATATACTGAAACAAGTGATATAAGACATCTGGTGAGGCAT
This sequence comes from Hermatobates lingyangjiaoensis, assembly GCA_026182355.1. Lineage (NCBI taxonomy): Eukaryota > Metazoa > Arthropoda > Insecta > Hemiptera > Hermatobatidae > Hermatobates > Hermatobates lingyangjiaoensis. The sequence continues at coordinate 1,103,648 of JAPFBL010000092.1, forward strand.
TGAAAATGAAGGGAAGCAAGAGAGGTATTTTAAAGGGTGTAAAGTGCAAGGAAAGGAAACAAAGGGCTAGGAAGGCAAGTCAGAGTAAAGAAAGCAGTTCAGGAAGAAAGTAGTTAAAATTATATGCTAGCTGTCAACCCATGTAGACAAAGCTATTGCTGTGGTTAACACTTAGTCAAAATTGAATAAAGCATTACTAATGTTAATAGTATTTGACCTATTAAATTTAATCAAAGAGGATTCCACTATATTTCTTGATATCAACCTTTCATACGTGATCATTTTTGTTTTTGTCCAATGTATGTCATGATTCCCATTATTTACATGTAACAATAAGGGGCTACTTTTTTTCATCCATACTTTAAAAAATGGTGTTGTTTGAAACTTATTTTTAATGATCCACCAGTTTGACCGGTATATATTTTAATATACAATTTACACAACATTTTGTAAATACCACTAAAATTCATTGTTTTAAAAATACCCTTTAAAGTACTCCTCTTGCCTCGATTTCTTCTTAATACCAAACCAGATGTCATTCATCACTTGTTTCATTGTAAGTGAGCCTCTGACGAAGACACTTATTTTGAAGTATATTAATAACATTTCTGATTTTCTTACTGTGGTTTATACGTTTATTTTTATAATACGTGTTTACTGTGAAATCTTGTTAACTATGTGTGTATATTTGAAAGTTGTGAAAATGATTCGGAACGGACAGTAATAGTTCAGAGCTTACAAAAAAAGGAAATATACACTTACAGCCTCTTAATTTTCAGTTTTAATCGTCTTCAGGAGAGGAAAAAGGAGAGAGACTAAACTAGGGGTCCACAAACTTTTCATCAAGTCGACTCCTTCCCAATATAATTTTCTCCTATCGACCCCTACGAAAATATTATTGAAAACAACATATATTTTCACATTGACGATGACTTATAGTTTTTCCACAGAAATTCAATCGAAGCAGTTTTTTTCCCACATATAATGGAATTCCTGAATGACTCCACAAACCAGATAGAGTTATAGATATATGACAGTTTGTCTGGGATTTCAGATCTCATATTATATTTGCCATAATGCTTCAATCCTACAACTATCTTTTAAAATATAGCAAGAATGATATAGTGAACATGTCTTAACTGTTACTTTACTGCTACGAAAAAACACCACACATACATATTTTACTTAAATGGATGACATTATTGACAAAAATGTCCTCGGTTTATAGCAGTAAGAGTGGTGATATTGGGTTCAGATTCAGAGAGTTTTAGCAGCAAGCCACCACTTTTCTCCAAGTTTAGTCACTTACTCTGTTTTGTCAGAAATGCTTTTGCATTCGAAAAACCAGCTTCAATCATGTATTTCCTATCAACACCCTTCCAATCTAGTTTGCTTTTCAACCCTTTCGTTGAAACTGAACTATAAACACTTTATATTTATTGGCCCTTCTTTCGCCATAATGTCCTTATCGACCTGTAGTGCATTCATCGACCCCCTTGTCTCTCTCATTGACCCCTAGGGGTCGATTTAAACCCCTTTTGGAGACCCTGGACTAAACGCACAACGCAGTGGAGGAGACCAACCATCGCTTCGTTGTGCGTTTGGTTTCTTTGTTTCTCCTGAAAATAGATGAAACCGAAAATTAAGTGTATATTTTCTCTTTTAATTATGCTTTTTTTCAAACTATAATATATATATATATATATAAAGTTTTTATTGAATCATTAATTGTTTTTCTCAAGACTTTAGGAAGTTGCTTTTTGTTTCAATAGTGAATTTCTAATAGATGTTTTTGTTGCTTTAGTTGGTATAGAGTAAAGGTCGAGGGCTACGAAGACTCTGAAACCGGTTTGGTAGTGGACGTCTATTACGTCGATTATGGAGACTCGCTCTACCTAAAACTAGATGAGTTGGCTGAACTGAGAACTGACTTCCTCTCACTTCGTTTTCAGGCTATTGAATGTCGTCTTGCCAATTACAAACCACTTGGGTAAGAAACTCTGCTTAAACAAACAATGTAGTACAGTCATCAACTGATATTTCATCATTTGTTTGAAGAACTTCTAGCCTTTTGTATTGGGTTGTCACAAAACCAACATCACAAATCTATATAAATAAGAGAAAAGTTTTGTCTGTACATTGCTTAGAGCTGACTCATTTCAAGTTATCTTTACGTTTTATACATTACAAACCGAATCGACCCTTAAAAAAATTTCTGTCTGTTGGTTGGTCCAAAAATTTTGTTACAAATAAACTCAGCCATGGTAAGTCACTGTGATATGAAACTTTGACACTAGATTAAGTCAATTTGGTATCCTGAAACAATAATCAATGAGAACCAAATGTTTCCTTCTTTAGGCAACTTTAATTTTATTTACAATGTACCTTAATTAATAGACTGTGAAACTGTTTGAAAATGTTAATACCTTGATTTATCCTCCTTATGTTCTATACCTCTAGACTTAGTATATGACTTAAAACAGTTTGGTGTGTATTAAGTTTCAAGTACCCTACCATTAACTTTGCCTTAAAATTTTGAGTGTTTTTTCAATTTCTTTATTTTTAATGATTTTATGTTTTATTAATGTGTTTTATATTAATATATTTTTGCAGAGACACCGAATGGAGTGAAGATGCCATATCTTTTTTTGAAGATATAGTATTTACAGCTCAATGGAAGTGTGTTATGCTCAAGATGGTTGGATTTGAAAAGACAAGTGAAGGCAAAAACGGACTGCCTCTGGTGGATATTTTCAACCCTACTTTGGTGAATAACTGTATTATTATGTGTGAACTAATTGTTAAAATAGGGGTGTCATTCTTTATATAAGGTCCATTTTATAATGAATGAAAGAAGAAGGAGCGATTACCGCAGAGCAGCAGCTCGTCTCTGGATTGGTAGGAGCGGGGTTCAATACCCACTCTGGTCATCGATTTATTCGCCTTGGAGGTGAATAAATCTGAGCACGTCGTCCCTCGAAGAGAACGATAAGCTGTCGGTCCCGAGCGTGTACGTTATAGATCCCTACTCTAAATACACTTGAGTTAGGAAAAAAGTTAGTACTCTCAATGTAGAATCAATTTTCTTTATGTGGTGTCACAAAGGTCCAATATTCAGCCTATGTGTGTTCCTTTGAGGAACTGTCACTGCAACCTAACCTAGCCTACAGACTTATCATCTGCATGTTTATTGAGGTGTGGAAATATATAATATAAGTCCTCCGATTGTGGGATACGTTCATCTTTCTATTTTGACTGCAACAAAATTAGTTGCAGTAGAAATATCACCGTTTGTCATTCATGAAGTTTATGGTGAAATTTCATGAAGTTAATATGCATGATGAACCATAACATAGCCGACCTTCCCTGATTTACAGAGGTTTGTTTTATGATGTTTTATGATTTTATGATTACAGGTTTTTTTCTTCTTATCAAAAAAATAGACCTTATTGAAAAAATTACTCTCGTAGATTAAAAAACTTCTATCCTAGAAGTAGGTTAGGTTAGGTTGCAGTGGTAGTCCTACAAGGGAACACACGTAGACCGAGCATTGGTCATACTTGTACTACACAATGAACATTGATTCCTCAGTGGGAGTCCTAAATTTTGCCTAACTCAAGTATCTCAGAAGTAACTTAGTTACTTTATACAATTCCTTAGTATTTTAATCAGTATGAAGAATTTATTTAAATAACTAATTCTTAAACCATTTATGAGCAATCTCTAAGGTGACCAGTTCCGGTCTGAAGGCAGTTTTGAAGAGATTCAGAATTTCATGATATGATCATTGGCGTTATGAGATGACGATCATTTTTTTCTTTTTTGTTTTATAATTATTTGAGGATGACTATAGAACTGTGTCTTAAAAACTATTGTACTTCCCCCTTCTGTACTAAAGTACCCCTGCAGTTAGCTTCAACGCCTCCAAGAAGCTCAGCACTTTTGCTGGGTCCAGCGGTAAAAGTTTTTGTATTGTTTTGTTGAGTGACCCGAAGCACCTACCTCTGCGAAGCAAAGTTGCCTGATAGTCAGCCAGCAGGTCCAACGGTGTTTCTTCCTCTTCTTTGCAGAATCTGCATAAACCATCATTGATATGCCCATTCAGGCTCCCTATGTTTCGGGAGAAAGTAACAACTTCCTTTTACCTTATTTGGGACAGTCATCGTCGGGTCCTTAGGTGCACTTGTGGGAAGTTGGTTCTCACTAGTTAGTGTTTTTGGACCCTCTACGCTTCTGGAAGCAGGTATTCTTTCTCATTAGTATCATACAGGATATTTACTCAAGGGAGCCACCTGGTACTCTTGAGGCTTCGTTCGTAATACAGTAATCCCTGTATCATCCAGCCTTGGGTTGGGGCTGGAATAAGAGGAGAAGATTTGGGAAGTTGAAAAGATGGGAAACGAAGCTGGTCAGGCACAGACCCTGGTCACCTTCTCCTCTTTCGTTTGTCCCTGCATATAGCAGGTTAACAGGGTAACCTCGTGAATGCCGAAAGTCGGAGTTGAGTGCTAGAGGCTATTAGAGTCGCTTAATCACTCCATTACTATCCCGACAACGATCATACTTGTACAATCAAAATGGACTATTGTGAAACAGAAAAAAAAGATAATAAATTACTACATTAAGCATAGTTTTTATCACTTTTTGTGATCCATTTCAAGCTTGTTTATGTCATGAAGTATTTTTTAACGTGTTATATAAAAATAATTCCTGGAGTTCACATCCTATTTCGAGTTTTATTTGCCTCACTTATAAATTTAAAAGAATTTAAATAATAAGTTATGTTATTACATGAGTAAACTATTTAGTAAAAATACTATTTTTAGAGTATTACTAGCGGTCATCTATTTTTGTTGTAAGAACTCAATGAACCACCCTCATGACAAAAAAATATCAATTCAAAACTAAAGCATATTGTTTTCAAAAGTTGGTGTTTTTTTTATATTTATTTATTAGTGTTTTTTATAATCTTAAATTGTGTCTAGGGTCTTAACGTAGGTGAAGAGATGATGAAGAAAGGCTTTGCGGAGAAGTGTGTGGGCACAGTGGAAAGTGAGCCTGCACAAGAATTGAACGGAAGCCAAGAGGAAGCGAAGAAATCCAGTGGCGAAAAAGACATTTTTAGAACAAAAGATATGAAAAATGTACCAAAGACAGATTTAACTGCTGATTTTGTTTCTCATGAGGCCAGTTTGAACAATTCATCGAATAATATTTCATCTCATGAAAATAATGAAACCAATTTGAATGCTTTGTTTTAAATGTGTCGCTTTGTTAAGCGTCACATTTACAGACGTAATGAAATCTTGCGTCTGATTGACCATACCAGATTCTTTTTCTCCTTACCATCTCTCAGAATGGCTTACACTGATAATATTTTAGATAATATACACTTTATCAAATTATAGGCATTTCATGTAAATGAAAAGACCCTTCATTAGATGTTCATAAGCAACTGAACTTTATACCTGCAGTCATTGTTATATTTAATTCGGGTTTTGTTTCATTTAGAATATCATTTATATTATATATATATATATAATATATATATTATATATATATATTATATATATATATATTAATCTATATTTATACATATATATATATATATATATATATTTATACAGGTTTGATTAAATAATACGCCATATTTACGGTTGATTAGTTTCCTTGTGTATTTCTCAAGGGATCTGAATAATCTTCTTGTACAAACATCTAAATTGAATAGAACATTTCCAATGGTTCCATTGTCTTTACCTCTTGCATTTCCACTAATTTTACTATTGTTACAACAGTCACAACTGTAGTAAAATAACAATAGTAAAATTAGTGGAAATGCAAGATGTAAAGACAATGGAACCATTGGAAATGTTCTATTCAATTTAGATGTTTGTACAAGAAGATTGTTCAGATCCCTTGAGAAATACACAAGGAAACTAATCAACCGTAAATATGGCGTATTATTTAATCAAACCTGTATAAATGAAGGACTGCTTCCTATATATATAACAAGATTTCAAAGTAAACACGTGAAATAAAGACAGCATCTAAACAACAGTAAGAAACTTAAATGTGATTACGGTTTTTCAGCTAAACAAGCGGTCATCGTATGAGTGGGACTGCAATTTGGACCAGTTGTTTTGGAACAAAGATCTTAGTCACATTTCTGAATTTCATACCTTGGTTTAGATATATATATATAGCAATTAAATGAAACGTCTAGCAGACTTTTTAATAAAATAGAGTGAAAACGGAGGTAAGACACAGATAGAATAGGCATAACTCATTTCTATATTTCGACGGTAGTCGTCATCGGGAGGTGAAGAGTTCGGCAAAAAGGCAAGTCTGCGACTCGTTGCCTTCCTGCGGGACTGTTCGCCTCGTGATGAAGATGGTAGTCGATATATATAGCAGGCATAACTCACTTCCTGTGTTACTCTATCTGAGGCCTTTCACTTTGTGTCATCAGAGAGTAAACGATGTAAAAAGGAAGAAAGTAACATAAATGTTATGTTTCTTTCCTTCTGCATAACTTTTATGCTCTCTGTTGACATAAAGTGAAAGACCTCAGAGTATTTATTTCTATTGTTTCTCGTTTTCTTAGTAGTTTTATACGTCATTGATTGCATCACGTGTTTATTGTGATTCTCCTGCACATTTATTTGTATAATCTGGGAGCAGTCCTTTATTTAAACACATTTCGTTGAATAATTGACCATATTTTGCTGAAATCATTTTTTTCATAAGTTTTTCAAGGTTTCTAAATAATTTCTTCTTTTCTTCATCCAAACTTTGAAGAATATGATAGTCTTCAGAAAATAATGTATTCTTCAAGAATATATAAATATTCTTCAAAGCTTGGTTGAAAAAAAAAGAAGAAATTATTTAGAAACCTTGAAAACCTTACGAAAAAAAAATGATCAGCAAAATATGATCAATTATTTAACGATATATATATACTTTAGTTTTACAATTAACAGAAAAACTGAAAGTTTCAAATTTTGGTAAAACCGTCATCAAGAGAGTGAAGAGAAAAATGGAGGTCAAGTACTCCAACAATATGGCAGTACTCTCCTTTAATGACAGTTCTATGTAAAATTGAAAACTGTGAGTATATTTTTCTGAAGTGAATCTATAGTATTTTTTCTGAACTGTTACCAGTTTTTGATTGATTTTTCAATGTTTCAATACTCAAAAATTTAATCTCCAATTTACTTTTTCCCTACTCATATGAGTGTCATTTATATTTGTTTTTATTAATTTAGTTCAAATTGTCTTCAGTCTTTCTCATCTTCTGAAGAACACTGAACAAATTATTTATTATTTGGTACCAAGTTTGTTTTTAAAATTATATTTAATATCTATACTCCATTCAAGTTAATTTTATATGTTTACATAATTTTCCAAGTTACCTTTATCATGATAAATCAAAATAGTTATAATATTGTAGGGTCCTGTTGGCTTTTGTTTTTGACAGTAATAGTTTTTCCACTAGTTTCACTTATTAGATTATAAACAATAATTATTAAACTGAAATAATTGCTGGTAATTAGAATCCTAAGTGTTTTACTTAAATGACATTAATTTTCTTTGTTTTGTTAAATGAGTTATCAAGTTTAACCAAAACCACTCATTTTCTGTTTCTTGATATTTTAATAGTCGAGTCAGTTGGCAAAAAAAAAATACCTGACTATGACGTTTCGTCTTTGATGATGTTTTCTGAGTAACGCGCAATAGAGACTATATTAATATACAGAGTTTATGTTAATTCTCTATCCTATTATTATTAATTGTCTCTGTATGTTTATAGACAATTCTCTGTCCTCCAACTATTCCAGTATAATTTAGATGATATCAAAAGATCTTCTTGATATCATCATTTATTTAAACTCTATAATTCTGGTAAGAATAGAATCCAAGTGTTCATGAAGAAAACATTTGCCTTATTTCCTTTGTGGTCAAGGTTGCAAAAATAAATGAAACACTTTTGTTTTATTATTAATAACGGATAGAAAAAATGTGTTAAGTATTTTACTTTTCGCCTTGGTTCTTATGAAACAAAACCATTCGTTTTCTGTTTCTTGATATTTTAATAGTTGAGTCAGTTGGCAAAAAAAAAAAATACCTGACTATGACGTTTCGTCTTTGATGATGTTTTCTGAGTAACGCGCAATAGAGACTATATTAATATACAGAGTTTAGTGAGTACATATTATTTTTGTCATTAACAACCTTTTTTTCTGCTTTTCTATTTTGACCTTTATTATATGTTATACACAGTGATAAATAACATTTATCTTTAGGAAGTAAAGTTCAAGAGGGCTTCAAATAGATCTGTAAACCCAAGGGGTTCTGTGTTATCAATATTCATGATCTCTAAGTAAATAGTCAATTTTGTTTTTAATTCACTGTTTATGGTCAAAAGTTTTTACTTATTTAATTAACTGAAAACTCTTTGAATCTGGTGCTTTTACAGAAGTTGCTATTGTTTGATATTTTTGGTAATTAGTGATATACAAATGATTAGAATATATATAAACTTGTGTGTCTAAATAGGTTGTTGGATTTTTTTTGTGGATTTTTTTTGAGATGACCTCTACTCTTGGTTTTTCCTGCTAGGATGTATATCTTCACATCACCCAAGAAGATGTATTCCAAAAAATTTGTAATTCCATATTCAATTCGCTAACATAGTCCATGCGTTACAAACTGAGCTAAATCCAATTTCAAAATGGATACTGTAGTGGTGATATATCTAGGTATCGAAATAATTGTACCCTAAGGTTTTATTATATAAATGAGTGGTCTCCTAGAATAGAGATATCAGAAAATAATTAATGTGGCCATTTAGAGCTGTGAAATTTTTGTAATGAAGATTTATAATTAATATAAGTAGTTGGTTAATTTTATATCTGATTGTTACTCCTAATTTTTCCATATTTATAATTCTTTCCTGGGTGGTGGTAAATATCTACATTCCATTTCTTACATATGCTATTACTATTCGTAACTTCTCTTTCTTTTTACCATTTTTCGATTTTTTTTTTCTTTTTTGATTCTTAACTTATTTCATTTTTATTCATCTTCCAAAGTTCCAAATCAAATATAACATACTGCCTTAAAGTATAGACTGTATGTTAATTCTCTATCCTATTATTATTAATTGTCTCTATATGTTTATAGACAATTCTCTGTCCTCCAACTATTCCAGTATAATAATTTGCTGAAAATCTAAAAACAAATTGGTTTCATATCAAATACTTAATATGAGTTTCCTATTACATACGAGTTATTAAAAATGGTTTTTTAACACTTTTTAATGAATCGAATTTTTCTGAAAATTAATTAACTAATTGCTTTAAATTATTTCTCTATTATTGCTTAGGGTAATAATAGTAAATATTAATTTAGTTAACAAACGAGACTATTAGTAAGTAACAGAGATTGTAAGTTTAATATTATTATAGTAGTCAGCTATTTTGCTTCCACATTAGGTTTCTTGCTCAACTAATAAAGAAAGACTTCTATTTTTAGGGGTCTTCTGATTAGGTATTTCCTAGTCTGTTGTTCTGTTAGATTTGACTTGAAGGAACTAATGTGTAGAGTATAGACAATTTCCTTGCATGACAAGACTATTTTACATAATGTGCCAGTAACCTCAGTATGTAATAGGATTTTAATGATAAATGGATTTGGACATGATTAAAAACTATTTTTTTTAATTATATACTGATATCTCTGCACAGTCCTCACCAATTATTTGTAATTTATCATTAAATATTATACTGATATTTTGCTATCATTAGTTAATCTGTTTTATTTTGTCTTAAGATAATATCTTATGGACTAAGCAGTAGTAATAATCCTATCTACCTTCCAGGAAAGTTTAACTAATTTAATATTTAGATTCATAAAAATGTACCTTTTAGTGAAATGAAAGACGTTACTTTTAATTATAAAGCAATTTTGCATCAAATAAATATATGAACCGATTTATTTGGCATTGTGGTGTTGAATAGTTCGACTGTTTTCGAATTTACCTATCCTGAACAGAAATCTCATCTACACCTTGAAGCTGCACTGATTGCACATAGATTTCATTTACATAATTGTTTTCATCATACATTTTTTTCTTATTTATAAGAATTGTAGATATTTATATTTACAATTTCCAATGATTTATATCAGTTTCTCTTGATGAACGACACCGGTCCTACACCGATAATAATACAGAAAGTAAAAAGAGTTTAAGCATTTTTTAATGTAATTTCTAATAACCTTTGTGGGACTAACAATATGGATATATAAAGGTAATTGCTTCTATGGAAACGATGCCCTCCTTTCAAGGCATTTGCTTTTGCCAATTGTTTGTAAATGGTTGTGAAGATTATGTAAATACTGTGCATTAAGACTGATAGTGTTTGTGGGTTTTCAAAAGGAAAACAAGTGCCTCACTTTTGTTCTCAACTATTATTTTGTTAATATTATTGTGAATACAATTTTCTTTAAATTAAACATTTTTTTTTATATTCTTCCCTGAAATATCATTTCTATTAAAATAGAAAAATACATTAATAGATACTTGTTTTGTGAATGTGTGTTTGCTGATTAGTTGTAAGGCGTTCAGATTGATAAAATCATATTTGATTATAATTTCTGATAATTTTATTATTTTCCGGTTATAATAAAATAATAACCTGACATTGTTATAGTTTAAATGTCATAACAATGGCATTTTTATAACAGCAACCTGTTATAAATTTATAATTATTTAAAATAAATATTTTAAAAAGAATAATTTATTTTTATAAGGAATTGAAATTTAAGTTGCTATAATTATAGTTAAAATATAAAAGCAGAGCTTTGATTTGTATGGCAGATCTTGGAGCATAGGTAGGTAAAAAATAGAAGAGCAACAATATTTTATACTACACAGTTACTACTGCGTTGAGTATTAACTACACGTGTTGGTTCTTTTCCAAAATGAAGTGTGCTGAATTGAATATAGATATTACCAAGTATAAAACCTACAGTCGTGTAGAATTTAAACTGTACTATCAATAACCCCATTGTCATATATTATGAATAATCATTTAATTGATTTTGTTATCTTTGTACTACATTTGCTTATTATAATGAAACTTTTATTGACAAGTTTCTTTCAAAAAATTGTATGATTGAATCCCATTAATTCAATAATGAAACGAAACGGGGTAACATTAACTAATTAACTGAATGAAACTGCTTATCGCAAGATTTAGCAAGAAACTCTATACATACTCGTATAATAAGTTAGCGTTGGCAACACTCATTGAGTGATATTAGTAAATTACAAATGTATTGATAATCCACCTATTGTCATCTGGTGGATTATCAATGGGTAGAGTTGAGTCAATGAATGAAGTAGTCCAATTTTTGTTTATTATTTTAAAGATGGAACGAAAACAAAATAAAGTAAGTGCAAGTAAAAATAATTATTACACTTGATTTAAAAAAAATGTATAGTGCATTTTATTATAAGCGTTTTGAATGGTCATGTAATTTGTCAAATAATAACACTATTTCCTTTTTTATCGAGGTTTGCTCTAGCTTCAATAATACAACATCTTTAAGCCGAAGTTTCGTCTATATTTGTAGACATCTTCAGGGCTACATCAGTACAGAATTTAATTACAATGACAGAAAAGTAATTATATTACATTATTTAATTAATATAAATAATTACCTTGATATTTTTCTATTGTGAGGAAGCACAAGATAGACGAAACGTCGGCTTAAAGGTGTTGTATTATTGAAGCTGGACCAAACCTCGATAAAAAAGAAAAATAGTATTAAATATATGTGGTCGAGATAAAGAAACATTAAATAATAACTATATTATGAATTCTTTTAATTGATCATTGATTATTAATTATTGTTATTATTATAATTTTGGAAAGAAATTTACTTCTAACAAATTACTTAAAATTGAATTCTGAGATATTCATACTATTAAGTTAAACAAATGCGACATCCATTATAGATGGAACTAAAATGTTTTATTTATGGTTTTACATTGCCCTTTACAATAATCCTAAGGCCATGAAATTTTTATCATGGGCTATTTATATAGAGAAATAAATTTCTTAATACAACAATTTTTCAAGTTTTTAAAACAACTAGAAGAGTGGATAAAAAAAAACTTTTTTCATTGGAGAGGAACTTCCTTGATATAATATTGCCTAAAAACAGTAGATCATATTTTCGTAAAAAATATATCAGGGCTACATGTCTGACAAATTTTACTAAGTTTTTTTTCAGTCGATTTGACGAGTGTTTTGTAATTATTTAATTTTGGACTCATACTCACACACAGCTATACATCAGACTGAAAATGGGCTCAGAGGACTTCAAAATGTGTGAGAAAGAGAAAAGTAAGAGAAAGTTGTTGGGATAAATCCAAAGAAAACCCTATTACGGTGCTGACAGGTCGCAAGCAATAAGAGAATTGTAACTATTTTATATATCAGTTAAATAGAGTAAAGGTTTAGGGTGAAAGACAGAACAATGAATAATCTTCATATAAAATGGACAATGGTTACAACCATAAATTAAGATAGAAAAGAGAGCTTTCTTTTTTGGTGTACAAATCTGAAATATCGGAGTCATATCGCGGAATAAGACAGAATAAATCTTTGATTTGTTTTATTTTAAAGTCTTTCAACAAACCCCTCTTCTGCTTTAATGAAAGGCACTTCATATTACCACATATTAAATGTGAATCTCGAGAGTATTGAATTCTAGCCAAAACAAATGATGAATATCTTTTAAAATGCGGGAAGATCAATCAGATATACTAAAGACTTTGAGCCTGTCATTTCACATATTTTGAGAACTGTACTGAATCATTTATGTAGCATGAAAGAACTTAGTGTGTTTTATTTAATAAATTTATTATTATTACGATAATATTATGTATTGCTGTAAATCTTTAAAGATACATATACACTAATTTAGTCAGTAAATTATCCCTAAGGACATTTACTCTGCACTCATTTTGTGAAGAAAATCTTCAAGGTTTATGGAATGTATGATCATATTTTTATTGGAGTTATGATAAGGTGTTTTGATTGCACCCTGAAGTGGTCAACCTGTGGTGGTTTAATTACCTTCTCGTTGTTATACTGACTATAACCTATGTGTGTTTATAGTGGTGTTTAGGATGGCTGATGACGGTTTGTAAATTTTAACCACATGCATGTAGTATAAATTATTTAGACTATTTATAATAAATTATTATAAAATAATAAAATTATTTATTATTTTAGAGGAAATTATTAAAAGGAAACTTCTTTTTGATGGTGATGGTACTGGAGATGAAAGAAAAATCAATTTGCTTTTGAAAAAGTTCTATAAATGGTGTAATTTAGATCCAACATCTGATGAAGCGTAAATATTACATGAATTGCTACTATTCCATTACAAGCCAATATTATTTCTGAACTAAACTATAATTTAATTTTTGTTATAGGATTTCTCTACAAAGTCAAATTTTGTTGGCCCTCATGCAAAGTGAATATTCCTTTGCGAAATCAAGAAGCATCAGGAAAATGGCAGAAACAGAATTAGATGATTTTGAAAATACGAAAAAAGAGACTTTACAAGAAATTGATAAATACTCCGGTGAAATTGAAGAAGTCAGGTTACAGTTTCAAAAAGCAAATGAATACAGGAAAAACAATATTGAATATGAAGCAATTGCCAAAAACATAAAGAAACATCCTGACAGAAAAAGTACGCAGAGAAGACTCTTCAAATTACATAGTGATATTTATCAGTATAAGGTATGCTCAACATTCATTTTATTTCAATAAACTGGGAAGTTCTCTGTACACTTTCGAAGCAAAAATATCTGTTCGCTTTTCTATGTGCATGTATTTGTCACCAATTTAATTTGTCTCCTCATAGAAGTTTCAATTTTTTATTTGTTCATATATTTATTACAAAATCTCTTTCGATGCATTAGGTATGAATTGACTATCTAAAAAACTGATCAGTTATTTCATCAAGTAGATAATTTTTGGTTGGAACAATAATTTCGGTTGGCCGTCATTTGCGTATTGTATCTTGTCACTTATTAAGCAACTTAAATGTTGGTTTTAGGTTTTCGTTACCTTTGTGTTTTATATATATGTTGTATGATTTGTTTCCTCGTCATTGTTAGAACTCTAGTAAGTATTGCGCAAAATAGCTAGGCATCGTTAGTATTATTCTGCCACTTTGCTTATGAGTTGATTTTTTTCTGGACGTTTATTGAAAAATATTTACATCAGGGTTTTGGATTCAGTTAGGAAAATCTGACCCCATGGCAGAGTTTTTTAGTTCGTCTCTACCACAAATAAAAGTTTATATGGCTGTATCGAAATGAATTCGAAAGTTTCAACTATTTTTAGAAGCTTTCTGTCTCTTATGATTCTTACTTAATTATATTTAGTGTCTTTTAGTTAGTTATTTATTGTGGAAGTCACCCCCTGACTCATAGCAGTACTAAGAAAATATAGACACTTATTCTGATTCATTTATGAAGAAACCCATTAATAATTATTATTTTTAAGACGATTATGGTATAATAATGCCTAATAAAACAACATTTGTTAAAAACATGGTAGAATTCCTTGAAACATAAGTTTCAAGTAGGAGTTTCTTGTTGGGATCAGCTGGGGTCAGACTCTCAGCTGTAGGGATTAGTTCTGTTAAGGAGCTATTAAAAACCACAAGTCTTCCATACTCAATTTACAGAGTTTGATTTGGTCTGCTACCACATAATCTGGGCCTTCCTCTGGTTATAGGCTGTCATTTAGTACCTTACTTCCCAACGTTTGACTGGCTGCACTTCATCTATTTTTTTTGATAGACAAATGTTAAATTTCATTTCATGGGATTCCACTTTATTTTAAATTATATAAAAAAAGATAAAGTTAGCTTTTGGTTCAACAGGAAATTGATATGGTGTGTACAAGATTTTTTATCCCCCGCATGGAAAATTTAAATTCATCAACAGAATTGGAACCTCCAATCTTTTTTGAATTTTTTATTATAATCATTTAACCTTGTGATTTCATGATTACAATGAAATTTCCATTCATGTATTTTTTTTTACTTTATTGTAGGGTAAAAATCTAATGAAATGGTCTCCACATATAAAAATTTTAATGATATAAACAACGCGTTCCGAACACGTAGTGTTCTTCCTCAGGCACTAACTAAAAAATACAATGACACCAGAGTGTTTTTTTCAGAGAGTAATTTCATTAGATTTTTACCCTACAATGAGTAAATACCACATAATAACTGATTGCACTACATTAGAATTTTTTACTTTATTTTATTTTTTTCCGATTCCTTTGTATTCACTTACTTATACCAACTTTGTACTCATTATATTAATAAATTTTCAAATCTTCTCTAATTTATTATGTCAAGAACGGGAGGGTCTTCTCTGACGAGCTTGGACCTTCTCTGTGTCTTTTTTCAAAAATTTTGTTACTATGTTTCTTTACTCTGTGTTACGCTTCTCCGTTTTTGAACTTGTGTATTTCCATTGGATCATCTCTCCGATTTCGAAGTACATACGAGTATGTACTAAATTCAAATGAAAATATTTCTGATCGAAATACTTTGGTCGTATTTTAAGATTTCATAATGAGTATTGATTATATTTTTATTCCACTTGTTTATTGCGTATTTTTTTCAATGTATGTTTATTGTGATTGCCTGTTTTTTATTTCTCAAAATACGAACTTTGTTTAAATTCATAGTTGTTTCAATTTATTTTCAGGAAAAATTAGAAAAACTTGAAGAAAGATTAGAAAAACGAAGAAAACAAGTACGCATTGTTATGAATTCATTGCAACAATTACAACATTCTGTTGAAACAAATGACTCATCATTAGAAATGGAAGTAGAAAGTAGTGATCAATCGACTGGGAGTTCAGGGAAGCAGAAGTCAGCCAGGCTTGTGGATGGTACTGTTAGAAAAACTTTTAAGGTGAAAACACCTCAGACTGTAACCTCAGAAGTGGGCAGCTGATCAACTGCAGCTTGAACAACTTTTTACTTTGTTAAATGAGTAAATGAAGCATCATTTTGTCTAGGCAAAACGCTTTCCTCAATTTTACTTTTTGGAATAAATTTGGTTTATCATTTTAGAGCTATTTTATCATTATAATATATATATATGTAAATATATACTGAACTGAGTCAGTTAGGTTTTTGACTCTGACGAAGACCGCTTATTACAGTTGAAAGATCTTAGTCTTGTTTTCCCATTTCAAAATTGTGGTTTGATCATTGATTGTTATTTCACGTGTTTTTGTGAAATATTTTATTCGAAGTATATATATGTGTATGTGTTCAAACCACAAAAAGGATGGGAGAAAAAAAATACTAAGATCTTTGAACCGTAACAAGCGCTCTTTATCAAAGTTAAAAACCAAACTAAAACACAAGATGCAGAAACATCTTTTAGTAGGGTTTTTGAAATATCGATGTGAGTTATGTCTGTGTGTATCCTTCGTTTTGTATTTATTTATTTTATATATATATATATATAAATATTGATAAAAACATCGACCGTGGAACAGAAATAAAACTATAGTTTATCGGGACTCGGTCAGTTCTTCAGGTTCAAATTAAACTCTCATTGCCAACGTTTCGGTTTTTATTTAAAACCTTTTTCATAGGCCTACAAAAACAGAGGAAATATAAGAAATATTGAAAGTTGGCAATGAGAGTTTAATTTGAACCTGAAGAACTGACCGAGTCCCGATAAACTATAGTTTTGTTTATATATATATAAGTACCATACATCCAACAATTCACCAGAATTATAACGGAATAACGTTTTTTGAGGTAGCTAGTTTTAAAATAATGAAAGTTCTTTGACGGGCTAACTTGAAAGGTTTAGAACTTTTTCGTGTTTTCATCACAGAGGGGACTGAATTGAGTCAAGTTGTTGTGGAATTTTAACGCATATATAAGAAAGATCTGATACTAAAGGATCACAAACACAGAAAGACATCGTAGTGTCCAATTTTTGGTTCTGGCAGATCACATCTATCTCTCCTGATGTTAACGATTCGAAGTAATATCTAAATGAATTCCTTTAGTGTTTATCCAAGTATTTTTTCTTTGTGGTATATGTGTATTACCTGAAATGACCGGACATAAAATTGAAGGTGGCTAGACAAGTCTTCTATTCGTCCACTTCTGTGGTTGACTTTTATTTGCATTTTGTCATATCGTTGAGGACAGTTTCATTTAATTGCAGACTGTTTCTTCACTACTAAAGCCTTTCTTGGTAGATTCTTGTCAACCTTTCGTTTCTTCGGACTTGGTTTTTCTAATTTCGCTCCTAAGACAATCGAAGACTTTGTTTTCATTTTGTGAATTTAGTTTATCTATAGATGTGTCACAATAATAACACTACAGTTAAAGAAACCACCACAAATTAATAAGAGGCCTTTCGATGTAGCTAATTGTCGAAGAATATTATATGTCCACTATTATTATATTAAAAAACCATATTTATGTAAATTAACTGTTTATATACTAAAAGTTAACAATAAAACTTTTAGTTTCTTATTTAGAAAAGTTGTTGTTTCTATCAGTTGATTTACATTTATTCTGTTATAATATTCAAGGTTGCTTCCTGCCTTTTATGTATGACTCAGTACTGCTATTTAAGAGTGTATAATTAATTATACAGTTAGTTAAACTTGACGACGCAAAAGTGAAGTCAGAATATTGATGAAACCATTAATTTGACAAAGATAGTAAATTTATTTTAAATAAATACATATTTATCACAAGAATTTACTTGTTATCGTATTTAAAAAACTATCAGTTTACGTAATTTTTTCATTTCATATAAATATGTATTTATGACCTGCTTTAAGAATTTACAAAACTGAATTGACATTTCTATTTTACTTTGTACTATAATCTATAAAAGTAAGATGGTCACATATGTTAATAAACAAGGTTATTGTTAATATTGCTTAATAACAAAGATGTTAAAATACGTTGTTTATGTATTGTGTCGTGTTCATTTCGTAGAGACGATTTCTTCGTGGTTTGTGTGAAATGTTTAGATATGTCATAGTACTAGAGACGTTTGTATTGTAACTTATATACTTTTATATATATATATATGATCAAACCACAATAAGAAATGGGAAAACAAGACTAAGATCTTTCAACCGTAACAAGCGGTCTTCGTCAGAGTCAAAAACCCAACTGACTCAGTTGGGTTTTTGACTCTGACGAAGACCGCTTGTTACGGTTGAAAGATCTTAGTCTTGTTTTCCCATTTCTTATTGTGGTTTGATCATTGATTGTTGTTTCACGTGTTTATGTGAAATCTTTTTATATATATATATATATATATATATATGATCAAACCACAATAAGAAAATGGGAAAAACAAGACTAAACTTTCTTATTGTGGTTTGATCATTGATTGTTATTTCACGTGTTTATGTGAAATCTTTATATATATATATAAAAGTAAAGGAAGAAACATAGAGAAATTAAAAGCTTTTAATTTTTCTATGTGTCTTTCTGTATATATATATATATTAATAACCAATTAGATGAAACGATTTTTCGAACTGAATAAACTAGAATTTTCAAAAGAACACACAGAAAAGAAATCACTGAACTCACTATTTATTCCTGACGACGAGGACATCGAAATATAGTAGTTAGTTCAGTGATTTCTTTTCTGTGTTCTTTTGAAAATTCTAGTTTATATATATAAAAGGTTACTTACTTCTTGTAATGCTATATGTAGAAATATGAAATTAGGTATGTCTTCTTTTAGTTTGTTGTGTCACTAAAGGCGTTTATTTCTGTAAACTGTTATCCTCTTCAACAGTAATCAGATACATATACTGGTATGTAAAGTTTAAAGAGAATATAAAGATTCAAATGCCAGGTTCATAGTTAATTCCGAGTAATCCTTGCCTTGGTGTTAAACAATATTTGGACATTTTTTTTTTTAATAAAGGTCATGATTAGACATTATTTTCGTCTTGGTATTTTATCTATATAATTAAAAGAAGGGTTTTGTTTGTACTTTGCTTATAACTGACTCATTTTAAGTTATCTTTACGTTTTTTACATTTGAGAAACCGAATTCACCTTTGGAAAAATTTCTGTCTGTTTGTTTGTCCAAACAGTTTGTTTGTCACAAGTAAACTCAGCATCCATAAGTCATAGCGAGCTGAAATTTTGACAGTAGATCAGTATATTTGTTTATGCCTAACTTAAAAGCTAAGATTCGAATGATTCGAAAATTCACCTTAGATGCGAATTATGGATTTTTATTTTGAAAAAAATATAGGTGTAAAAATTAGTTATTGTTAGTTGATTTTAGTTTCGTTTGCGATTAAGCTTGCAGCAAGAGCTTATTGACAAGGTGTTTCCCGGAGTTCAAGATGTACTATATATTTAAAATAAATGGCTTTGTGAACGAATAATTCTCAACACCAACTAATGAACAGGCGGTAAAAAATCAACAAACGAAGTTCTTACGCTATATCAAGTCGAAGAAAGAACTTACAAGTCAGTAAACAGAGTGATTAGTGATCACTCCGTTTACTGACTCGAGATTTTATAAATACCACTGTACTGCAGATTTCTGGGAAAGCTTTTTATTCGCATATTGCCAATGTTATTACGATTACAAAAAAAATTCTCAAATTCCATAGTTTTACCGTGTCATAAGTCATTGCCACCTCTTACTAGGCTTGCTCATAAACTTATTGTAATATAAGTTCACAGAAGGGTTTCTTGAAGATTTTGGTCTTCAAAGTTCAACTCCTGCTTATATGCCGACGTTTCGCCAAACGTTGTTTGGCATTTTCAAGGCTAAAAAACAATTTATTAACGACGTAAGTAAAGAAAGACAAATACATCCACGGAATACTAACCAATAAGAAAACAAACCTTTCTCTTTCTGTTGGTTGGTATTGCGTGGAATGTATTTGTCCTGCTTTACTTATGTCGTTAATAAATTGTTTTTTAGCCTTGAAAATGCTAAACAACTTTTGGCGAAACGTCGGCATATAATCAGGAGTTGAATTTTTAAGATCAAAATCCTCAAGAACCCCTTCTGTGAACTTGAAATTCAGTGGCCGAGAAGCTATATCAATATTATTTTAATATAGTTTGTTCTAATCGTATACGGGCAAGGCAATTCTTCGTGTTCCTAGATTAGCGAGAGTAAACGTATATGCAATGATGAAAGAAATAAATACAATGATGCCATTGAAATATATTAAAATAATATGCCATTTATAACTTACGTAATATAATAAAATACTTTTGTTTATAAATAGTTTCGTTCATAATTATACGATACTCTGAAAAACATTGATATTTTCTTGCGTTTTTTCTATGATTGAGTATATAAAAGGTCGTTCCATTGGAGAGACTTTGAGCATGCTTAGAATCATGTTCTCCATTCTCTGAAATCAAAACATCAAGTACAATTAGTTTGTTGATTGCCCACTTAATTGCCTTTAAATTACAGTTGATTATTGTTTATAATTTAATTGCATGTTTCCACAGTAATAATAATTTAATATATCGAAAGTAAAACATGATAACTGTAACAGGTGGTGGTGGTGGGGGTAGATAAGTAGTTCGAGACTCCACTGGGAACATTAATTTACAGTATTTTTCAAACTATGGGTTCCCACCATTCAGTGGGTCGCGTGAAAAAAATTAATGAGTCGTTACAATAAAAAAGAGGGAAGGAAATAAAAAATATGCAAGCGAGAGAAAGTCGTAAGAGGAACTCTTATGATGATGAACAATGGACCTTTTCTGAAATATCTCTCATATTTTTCTGCTCGTTTTCCTCTTCTTTCGCTCTCTCACTTTATATATATGTATATACAATTCAGTACAAAAAGAGAAAAACATAGATAAAGACATACAACACTCAGTACTATATTTCGACTAGCTTCGTCATCAGGTAGAAGTACTCCTGCGAGCAGCCGCGGCTGACTCATATATATATATATATATATGAATTGTCCAGGGAAAGGAATATGATTCGCTACGACGGTGACCAATAGGAGAGTAGAGTTTGTAGGTACATGAGTGCGGTTCTTAGAAAGCTCCAGTTCATGAAGACAACTCTACTCTCCTATTGGTCACCATCGCAACGAATCGTATATATATATATATTCACTTGATAAACGGAAAGACGATCCAAACTGAACACAATAACAGTTCAAAATTGAAGATAGGTAGCACACAAAGTAAAGAAACACACTTACAAACTCAAATTTTCGGACCATCCGTCTTCAGGAGAAAAGAGAAAGGGAGACCAAGCACGTTGTAAACGCAACGGCTAGTAACCGAGCCGTTACTAGTAACTGGGTTACTAGAAGCACACTTATTAAAATTTGTAAACCAAAATTTACACACACATATATATATATATATATATGTGTGTGTGTGTGTGTGTGTGTTAATTTTGGTTTACAAATTTTAATAAGTGTGCTTCTTTTAAGCACACATTATTAAAACTGTAACCATATTTTGCAGAAACTTGCTTCCTGGTAAGTTTCTCTGTCTTCCTGAATAACATTTTTCAGGATTTCAGGATCTAAACTAGATGACATACTTCCTACTGTTAGCGTGTTTCAACTCTTTCCTAGAGTCATCTTCGGATACGAGAATGATTCTCAAATGGTTTTTCATTTTATATATGCGAAGTAGAGTTAATTAGGAGGATTAAGGTTGTTTGTTCGTACACTATGTATATACGAATACTAGATTAATTTCTTTGAGTGGAGTGCTCTTTACTTAATTACTGTTTTTCATAAATAGGCTGCTGATTGTGGGGCTTTTATAGTAAGTAATAAGAGAAATTAATAATTAATTCAATTAATAATTTCTCTTATAAGATCTTATTGATCATTATCAGTTCTATCAATTAGAAGTCAAAATCCAAAGATAATTTTCAAAAATAGTAATATATTTAATTACCTGGGAATAACGTGAAGCCAGTGGGAAATCGATATGACCACTTATAACTGCTAGAGCGACGGAGTCTCCTCTTTCATAGACAATGTCAAAAGGAGACTTGAAGAAACACATGGCGTAGAGAAGACATCCTAAGGACTGGAGGAAAAGAACATTAGAGAGATTATAAAAAAACACTTTGGAAAGAGAAAGTGAAAATAATAAGACCTTGGGTCTTAGTCATTATAATCCATTTGTTTGAGTGACGGCTGGAACAAATGAAAATGAATAATTACGTTACTGTGACGATATGAAAACAGCCTTAGACGTTTAAAAAAGAAAAAGAAAAGCGGCAATGATTAACTAGAGTAGGCCTAGTGGCTAGTGTGCCGATCGTTAGTTTGTAGCTCGCTTTGGTTCTAGTGTTTTTTTTTAATAGGGTGATGGAATAATCTTTTGGACACCATTCATCCGGAGAGAGAAATACAGTGTTTAGTACCGAGCCTGTCGTGGGCCAGTTTAGCTCATTGGCAACGTGTTGGCCTCAGAACTGGTAGATCCTCAATACCCACTCTAGCCCCCGATTTATTCACGTGGAAGATGATTAAATCTGAACACGTCGGTCCCTCGGAGAGGACGTTAAGAGGTCATTTCCAAACTTGTACGATGTTAGATAATTGTTTAAGATCCCTACTCTAAATACACTTAATTATGCTAAACTTAAGTTAAGTTGTATGGTATCACAAAGGGCCAATGTTCGGCCTATATAAGTTCCTTCATGGGACTGCTTCTGCAACCTAACCTAACCGAGTTTATCCGATGTAAGGTACTTATTAAATATTTCAACTCTAAGTAAGGTAAAATGTATTAACCTTAATGCAGAATGGTGTTAACGCCAGATTGGTGGAAGCTATGGATTTCAAAACATCAGTAACACAAAATGTATAATTATGAAAATATTTTATTTTAAAATAATACAATGTATATGGAGCTCTTCTTCCTCCATTTAGCATATTTTAAATGTACGTATCAATTTGAATTGTAAATAATAATTCAGTTTTGAGAAGTAATTTAACAATGGTATTTTAGGAATAGCTTTATGATCATAAATCGCAACCATATCGCTATATGGTTGTGATTATTTTCTGACTCCGTCAGAATCATATTTCTCTAAAATTTGGACAGCGCAATACAAGTTAACTGCTGCAACTCTAGTAGAAGTCCCTCCAAGGTACAAACTATGAATAATTAAACGTCTCCAAGCTAAACAAATGACTGAATATACTAAGGACATCAAAATCATGTGATCACCTAGTTTTCTCAGGAGAATTTTCTCTCAGGGTTGAATTCTGGTGGATAATAACTTGTGTAAACAATGATACTTCAAGTCAAACAATGAAATGAATGGACCAGAGGCACTAGAGATTAGATTCAATCTGCCGCTAGTCAAAATAATATGACCACTTTTGTGCTCAGGGCAGAAATTCTCTGAGGTATGTTAATTATTTCAGTAATTGATACTTCTAAACACCAACTGCGAACAAGCATAATAAAATTTGAAGGATACTTAACATCGTTCTTCAATTTATGGTGTTGTAAGAGTACACAGTGAGGACTAATGACTAAAAATTCTAGTCTACACCTTTAACTCCACTACAAACTTTTCGTCGATAATCGCTCTTTAAATTTTACCTCGTTAATAAAGGAATGCAAGGTCAACTCTATGGTACATGATCAACTTTACCATAGGTGAAATAAATTAGTTTTGCAGGACTGAATATTTTTTACATTCTTAAAGTACTGGAAACCATCTTATATAAAAAAGTGAATTATGATATCAATTATGAATGAATTTCATTGCAGGAAGAGAAGGAATGATAACTAAAAATAAGAATTTTCCAATTGTAAATATTCAAATGAACGAATCGGTAGGAATATAAAAGCTGATATCACTAGAAATGTCTGTTCTTTGCTGTTATTTTTAATTATTTTACGACCGAAAACAACACTTTAACAGTATCTATCATAAAAAAAATAAGCGTTTAATAAAGAAACAACGATTAATTCATTCCATTTGAAGTTCAAGGTAAGTGATCCTACCGAAAAACGAATGGGATTGATTAATAATCTTTATGAGGATTACCGTAGAAATTATCTAAAATGCCAAACCTTTCATAAAATTCTTCAAATAATTAAGATTTTTGAAAAAAAAATTAATACAGATTATTGTTGGGCAATAAAAAGGGTACTTTAGTTTTTTGAATATTTTTTTGATGGGAGTGAAACTGTTTTTGGAAAAACTGGTAGCTTGAAAATTAAAAAAAAATTAGGAATAATGGTACGCAGAAAAATGAAAAAAATAAATGAATTTTTAAGTCTGTTTCAATTATTTTCAAAAATAATGAATTTAAATAATTCTTTTTTTTTTGTCCTATACCCAGAATTGGCAGTTGCGCCATTCTGTTT
The DNA here is from genome assembly GCA_026182355.1 of Hermatobates lingyangjiaoensis. NCBI lineage: Eukaryota > Metazoa > Arthropoda > Insecta > Hemiptera > Hermatobatidae > Hermatobates > Hermatobates lingyangjiaoensis. The sequence goes on from JAPFBL010000092.1 coordinate 1,128,134, forward strand.
CTAGCAGCCCAGTGGAATTTAGGAAGTTTCAACCAATAAGTGTTGTCAAAGTTAAATATGATGGTGGGTTACAGCAGGATACCTATCCTGTGAAGATGTAAAATAATTTTATTACTTTACTGTTTCTTGACTAACAGTAAATGTGAAAAATGAAAATTATAATTTTTGGCCATTGAGATAGGCTGCTACGCAACACACACAAATCAATTTACGAAATCTATTTTATTTGACTCAGGGAAGCTCAAAACATGTGTCACAGTTGAAAACTCGCTGCTGAAATTTTAACCCGAATACAATACTTGTATACCTTTATATTTAATATATATAGAAAGTAAATAGCATCTAATAAACTCTTTTAAAAGAATTGATGAATGACTCTTGACTTACCCAAATGTCTGTCCTTTGGTCAATGACGGAGTAACTTTGGACGTTAAACAATTCTGGTGCCCTGTAAGCCATCGAACATTGCTCTGCAGCGATATCTTGTAATTTTTGAGCATCTGCACTCCCACAAACTTTGATACAAGCTGGAGCAACAGAACCTTTAAACAAGGTAAAATATTATTGCAGTAAAATATAACATAGATAGGTCCAAGGTGAAAGAATATATGTAAACTTCAATATGTACTAAAACTATAAGCTAATCAGCAAGGGTTAGGTTGCAGTGGCAGTCTCACAAGGGAACACTCATAAGCCCTTGTGTGCATATTGAAACTGCGATACCACACAATGAATATTAATTTACATTAGGAATCCTAAATTTTTCTTAACTCAAGTGCATTCAGAGTACGAATCTTTAAAGTGTATCCTGACATCATACAGACTCGGGGCCGGAGGCTCAGATTTATTCACTTCCCATGTGTAAAACATCGAGGGCCAGAGTGGGTATTGAACCCCGGACCTACCAGTTCAGAGACAAGCACATTACCACTGGGCTAAGCTGGCTCGCTAGTCATCAACGCGTAGTTCTCAGAACTTACGAATATAGTCATGGACATGACAGAGTACTTCATAAGATTTTGAGTTTATGATAGTTTTCTGTTTAATACCGATAAATTCAAAATTTAATCGTTTGGTTTCAGGTAGTAATATTTTTAGATATTTCCTCATAAAAGTTACTAATTTGTCACTGAATATCTGGAATACATAGGAAATTAAGACGACCACAATAGTGTCAATGATGTGCCCACTGCTGCAGGGACTGTCCACATCAGTGCGGTGGAGTTGAGCTCGTAGGATGTCGTGCGACATCACTGCCTCACTCCTCGGAAGGCAATGTGGCATTCGTCAACCTTCTCCAAGTTTGGACCACGGCTTCGCTCTGATTATAGCAGGTACATTTATTTTTCTCTGATATATATTTATATTTATGCCAATGCTCATACCATGTTGAATAAACCAGCTCTAGTTCGATCAATAAACAATCAGTTCATCGTTTGATAAAAGTAATACAAAACTGGACATAGTTTTGTCCAAGATTAGTACTTAGATGGGTGACTAACAGGGAACAGAACGTGCCGTTGACAAGCGGTTCATGAGCAGAGACTGCACATAACCTGTTTTGATTTGTAATCATGTTTATCAACCTTTCGGCCATTCCATGAACAAAGTACAACAGATCGATGCTTTTTAACTTGAGACCCTTTAGCAACATCTGAAAGCCCACTACAACCTACCTACAGATGGGTTGTTTCGAGCCGCAGATGTGCCCAAGGTGGACCCTGCAGAGGCTGGTCCCACGACACCATATCATACATAAAGACTATGTAGAAACTGCACACAACCGGTAATAATGCTCTCTGTTAGCACTGAATACTAGAGGTTCGAACTGAACTCCAGATTTATTATATGAGAGATGGAAATATGTAAACCAACCCTTGTCCCGTAAAAAATCCTTACTCTGATGAACTACAGTGAGGTAGGTAACATTTATATTCTTGATGTAGAACCATTTCAGTAATGTGGCTGAGCCATTACTAAAGTGGGTGCCAAATTACGAATGAGCCGCATTATTGGGTAACATACAAACTATTTTTCATAGAGTAATTTATTATAAAATATCAAGCGTTTCAAAGACTACATGTTCTTTAAATAATAAAACTACTTTATGAAGAGACCTGTTCCATAACTTCCAATAATGAATAAATACCATATAGTGACTGATTACACAACTAATGAAGTGATCTATATTTTCCACTCCTAGAATAGAACCATAGGTAAAAGTCAGTGCGTCGGAAAAAGTATTTATGAGTTTGTCACAAGTCTTTTATAAAGAATACATACCAAGGTCCATGAGAATAGGCGCATCATCTCTGTCAAGAAGAATATTTCCCGGCTTGATGTCTCTATGGGCTAAAACTGGTTGACTTTCGTGAAACACTTTGATAGCCTCGCAAACTTGTAGGAACATACGCAGTACTTCAACTTCGTCTCGCCAACTCTGCTTCAAGTTCCTTATCTCCAAGTCATCTGCCAGAGTTTTCTAAACATCATTATCAAATATATAATAATAAGCAAGGTAACTAGTTATTCTTTTATGAACTAGCAGAGGTTATCAAGTTGAAAATAATTAGTTTTGAATTAATTTTTTTTCATTTTGTTAATGTATGAACATGAACATAACAAATTATAGACCTCTATCTTGTTTCCTTAGAAGTAAATAAGTAAATTTAGTGTCAATTGGTATCAGAAATACTTTATTCTGTAAGTATAATTTAAAGATAAGAAAATAAAAGTATAACTTGGAGTTACACCATTTACATCAGTTTCAGATGGCTGCTAACAAGCGCGCACAGTTTAAATTGGCTATTGAAAACAATATTTGAAAATTATTATAGAAAACCGACAATTAGCGATTAAATGAGTGCTTTTCTATTGTATGTGATTTTCGAGTTCATTTCTAAACTTTTATGATCCGATCTGAGTCGATCTTAATATATAGTCCTGAGCAACATAAATATGATATTCTTCCTTCCTGAAAAAGTTAAATTATAATAGTTCAGGAAAACAGACACCGTTTGTCCTGATAATGACAAATGACGAAATTTTGAAATTCATATTTTTTTTTATTTTCTGCGTAAATTTTTGTATGTTATCATATATACATCAAGTAAACAGGGAAAGAAAAGCAAAAATGACGAATATCCAAACTGGAAGCAACTCAATAAGCAGCTACAGAGAGAATTATTGCTACTGACTTACTGACAAACGCAAAAATACACAAGTAGAGGGATTAAAACGTTTTCAATATTTTGCCAAAAAATACATAAAACATTTCTCTCAGTTCAACGTTTGCTGAAATTTATTTGTCATCATCAGAATTACTATGCATGGTGATATTATAGATTATACATATGGTAAATTAAGAATAAAAATACAGCACTACAGAACTATTAAAATCTAACAAAAATATAGATAATAAAAAGAGGGGAATGAAATTTTAAGGTCAATTAACAAGAAGTTTATAATTACAGGATTAAGTAAATTATAAATATTTATCAAAGTAATAACGTACATATCAATGTTATTCTGTGTCTAATCCTTCGAATGTTAATTTATATAATTAATAACTATAATACCTTAAAAAAAATTACCAGATGAAATAAACATCGTCCGGAAAAGAAAGATAAATGAAAGTTTAGTACCAGTAACGGTACGACCAATTCTATTGTTTTAATGATTACTTACCGAGTAGTAAGGAAGTAAAAGAAGTACTTGACTAGTTGTATTAAGAACAGGGTCAGGACAGCCAGATACAGATGAATCTATACAAGTTATAATATTGGGATGGATCAACTTCTTATGGTAGTCAACTTCCTTTAAGGCATTCTTTTGATCCTCATGTCCATGACAAACAATCTTCTTTAATGCATACCTCTGTCGCGTGCGAGAATGTTCTACCAAATATACTGTGCTAAATCCCCTACAAATATATATATACATATAAAACTAAAGAAAAAGAATTCATTCAATGAAGTTTATACATCAAATCATTAACTCACCCCTGTCCCAATTGTTCGATTATGTAATATTTAACATTATTAATTTGAATGTCATCTCTTGAGCATAGGCAGCCCATTTTAAATAGCATACTTAATCCTAAAGTATTCATATTTATTTGTATATATATTAAAATTGGACAATTAATTTTCTAAAAAAATAACACCAATTTCTCTATTTCTCATATATCTTAAATAAAATTCTACGTTCATTTCAGAATATTCACTTTGGCTTTCTTAACGCTCATATATAATGAACAATAACTAACAAATTAATAAATTACAATCACAGAAACATATGTAAACGTGAGGTTCCTCTTGGTTATCCCATTTTGACATACGTCATCAGTGTACCATTTAATAATTCCTTATGAAACTAGATTAAAATTATTAAATATATGTTGCATAGATAAAGTTTCTTTTATTTTGTAATGTATCATAATAATGAAGTAAATCGATTAATAAGTTTGAGAACTTAGATTTCCAAAAAACTCTTGAGTTAATGGTACTGCAACACTGAATGAAGTTTTTGCTGTTATCTTTGATGACGTGATTGTCGCCTTCTGTGATGCACTATCACTCTTTCAGTTAAGAAACACGTTTGGATTGTATGGTGTGTTTGCCGGGTTTGGATAGCAAACTACTAAGTCTGTAAGTAAATTGCACTTTTCTTTCGTGACAGTCATTAAAACCAATAATTTATTATATGAAGAACAGTTTAATAACATTTTTAGTCTCTGTGTAACTTGTTTTTATTTTTAATTATTATATATGCATTTTTTTCACGTCTGTTATATTATAAGAAATAACAGACTTTTTGATATTTAAAAATCTGAAAGCTTTAGGAAAGTGTTTGTTAATATACAGGAATTCAAATTAGTTCTTAAATTTGACTTTCCTTTTACGTAATATAAATGAACATATCCTGTCGTAGACTGATGGATGAATATACATGGGGAGATGTGAACCAGAACTCGTTTTCTTTTTTCTTTTTGCCATTAAATCTTTAAAACTTTTATTTCCTAGTTAAAACTCTTTCAACCATGCTTCTTGCTATATCATATTTTCGATTAAATAAAATATAGTTTTAAATTTCAATGATCGTAAGTTCTGCTTATCATATATTCTAAGGAAACTTTTTTTTATTTTTTTTTTAAAGTTTAAAAATTGTTTGTAGTAATTTGGGGTCCTTAAAATAATAATATTAAATAATTGTATGAACTTGTCCCTTTTTTTGTACGAAGAGTTTTCAATATGATTTTTTAATTCCCTTTTTGTTTAAATAAAATAAATTGTAAAAGTGTTTGATACAATTTTAACACATCACTAAATACTATTTTGTAATTAAACAAGCCAATCATTATCCCTTGTTTATAATTGCTAGTATGTTTCATCCATCAAGTTAAAATTTTATCGAAGAAGTGAATTTCACTTCGTCGGTGATTTCACCGACACAGTTATTACTTTGTATCAGGCCCCCTGAGAGAAGTGAAAGTTTCTCATTCTCCCCCTTTGGTGCGTGCATTTATATAACTGTTTCTTTTGTTCCTTACTTTCTGTCCTACTTTTGAACTTTGCCCTTTAAAAGTAATGGTTATATTGTTCAATTAAAGGAGATTAACTTGTCCTGTTATAAGTATCTGTAACGTACCTAAAAAAAATTATTATTTTAAACCTGTTATATCATTTTATTCCTGTTGACTACTAGAGTTGTCACAAAATGAATAAAGGGTTGTATTGATTTAACGAACTTACTAACTTGTTTTTACGTTCCTTTTTCTGTTGTATGTTGCTGTATGAATTATATAAAGCACTATCGGAAAGAACATTCATTAATTTTGAAAAATTTAATTTTACACTAATTTAGACTAATCAGTAAGGCAATAAAGCTATAAAGAATCCAAAGCTATGAATAGTAAATGGAATTTCTTTGAATTACTCCATTAGATGTTTTTATATAAGAAAATATGAAATGGTGTGGTTAAGTCTTATCATTGTTGTCAGGAAATTATTATCACAAAATTTATTGTTAGATTAGCTGAATTTCTAGATAGTAGGTTCTACGGTACTTTTTGCAGATACATTTTTAAGTACTTGACGTTAAGAAAAGTTATTTCTGAATGATAAGAAACACTTTAATTTAAAACTTAGTTTTAACGAGTACATCATCTTTATTTTAATAATCAGTTAATCGCGAATCTATGTTTTTCATAAATGTGCGTGTGTTGTTATTCCTTTCTAATTGAGGTTTCTTAAGATTTCAAAAAAAAAAACATGTTCATGTACGACATGTACCAACAGGTCTGAAATGGTAAATGCCAATACGTAACATAACATACTTTTTTTTTTAATCGTTAATTCTTAATTATCTAACAAAATCCTCGTTTAAAGTTATGACTTTTCAAAACTACTTAGGTTGATGAAAATCGAAATTAACCTGGTTCTGGAAACGAATTGCAAAGATTTCCAGTAAAAGGACTATCTTGTTTTTTCTATCTTTTTTTTTGTTTTTTTTTTTTAAATGTGGGTTCACTGAGATCTGATTACATTCCTTTAAGTAGTGAAGACCCATTATTCAAAATCCACCGATTATATCATTCCTTTACTAAAAGTAATGGGTAGGAAATATATATTTGTCCTTGAGTTTTAAATTCCTCCACAAATTTTGTTCTAATTGAGGTCTTTGAGAAGCCATCATTGCATTTTTCTATCAAATATTTTCAATAGTCAGATGTTCCTTCCTGAAGTTTTTTGAGAAGTTCTGATATGGTTCGACTAACAAAGGCAGTTTTTTTCCCTCTAGTGAAACACAATCTAGGTTATTCATACTTCTATTTCAGGGCATTATATGATTACACCTCTGTGACATAAAAGAGCCTGGGTAGCCCAGTGGCTTGTGTACTCGGCTCTAGACTGATAGATCAAGGGTTTGATTTTCACTCTGGGAGTGAGAATTTGAGTTTGATTACTTCATTCGTGAGGTGAAAATATGAGCAAGTCGTCCTTCGGAGAGGACAAGCCCGTCGGTCCCCTAGTCTGTACGATGTCAGCTACTCGTTAAAGAACCCTTCTTTAAATACACTTGAATTAGGTAGAATTTGAGACTCCCAATGTCTCCCAGAGTCAACCCGTTAATGTAGACTTTAAACCTAATAAAATTATTAATGGTACAGGACCATTATTATTTTATAAAATTTCAATAAAATTATTAAGTCCGGCAGGACAAATAACAATTAAAATAAGCAGTGACACATAAACAGAAACACAACAAAGACTCACTTTTCAATATTTCGACCGTAATGGCGGTCGTCCTCAGGAGAAGAAGTGAATTGACGGAGGGACGACATTCATATAATGAACGTAATTTGTCGTCCCTCCGTCAATTCACTTCTTCTCCTGAGGACGACCGCCATTACGGTCGAAATATTGAAAAGTGAGTCTTTGTTGTGTTTCTGTTTATGTGTCACTGCTTATTTTAATTATATATATATATAAGAGTTAGAACAAAGGTAGCACTGAGATATAAACAGTTAATAACTGCTTATATCTCTGTGTGACCTACATTTTAACTCTATTTATTCAAAACTTTGTTGGACCGTTTCATTTAGTTCAAGATTCATACCATTCGTTTATAATATCTTCATCATAATATAAAATATAATTATAATCATATTATATAAAAAAAAGTTTATTACTCTTAATTTAAGTATAAAAATATTACTTGAAGTTATAGGTAAAGATAAAATAAGTTATATTCTCAATTAATTAATAATATATATTGTATAAAATTAGATATAAGATATTTTCAGGTTTTTAATAAATGTGTGATCTATAAGGGAACATTGTAACTATACGGTCCCGATGCAGAGTTACTATGTGGGGAAGAAAAAAATCATAATTTATGAGTTCCACTCGCCGGCTTCGAACAGATGTCTCATTCTTTGGTTAATTGAAGTTGAATTCAAGCTTGTGTACAGTGGTTTACAAGCGCAGATGATTCAGATTATTCTTCGTAATGTACTTCGCCTTTTTCAAATCGAAATATAAAGAGTTTACCTAATTATTTTAAATAATTATTTCAACATTTTTCAGTCACACAATGAAATGCTTGTTGGTAAGTTATTTTTAAGAAAAAGTAACATATTTTCATTATAAATTCTTTATTGAAAATATTTATATAAATCGTAAATGGTTTTCATTCAAAAAATAAAAAATCTGGAGTGGCCTACACTCTACTTTACTATAAGTAACTGAATGTCAAATTTCTTGAGTATATAAAACATAACGTATCATTTAAGCATAACATAAATATCTAAATGGGATATAATTATTAGCATTGCATTCGTGAGTTAGTACAGATAGTGATTGAAGAACATATCAATTTATAAGCTTATTTTTGTACATCACAAATAATTTATTATTTGTAAATAATTTCATTAGTATAACTACAGCAGTAATAACATTTTTGAAAAACCAATTTGAACATTTCTTGAAACGAAATATTATCCTACAAGAGAACATGGCTATTGTTCAAATAGCCAGTAGATTTCTTACATCGTTTACTTGACATCCTTTCAAATTTTCAAATTTGAAACAGTAAAATACCCTTTTTGTCTCTGAAAAACATCTTAAACAGCGAAGAAAATGTTGTTTTAAGGTAATTTGTTAATTAAAGATGTACGATAATTACCGTTATTAATCTCTAAACGAAAGATTCAGATTATGAATTATCATTTACATTTTTGGTCTTTTATAAAATTATCATACTGGAAATTTTAAACTTTAAAATAATAATAATAATAAGCTTCTTAGTATTTAATAAGATCATTTTCCTTCCCCTTTGCCAAATAACATATATACGAATTTTTTCTGAGTGAGTGTTATCATTTTCCTGCACATTATTATTCCTCTTACATCTCATATAAGTCAATAAATAATTTAAACTGTTCCTTTATAAAATCAATTTTATCTCAGTGGATTTGCTCAAAAAATTTCTAAGTCAATGTAAACAATGTAAAAAAATACAAAAAATTCGACAAGTATAGCAGTGATCTCTTAGTCTAGGGTAAACAAAGAGTTTTTATACCGTTATTGCTCTTTCCCGTAATTGAAACTTAATGAATTTTTTTTTATGAATTGCTAATTTTTTGTTTCATTTTTGGTCAAATTTTCATTATTTTTTAACGAGCGGTTTAGCGGCAAAAAAACATTTTCTGAAAACACAGATCGTACTGTAACGCCCCTTTAGCGAATGTAATTTTAGAAAAAAAATATCTCACCTCATTCTCCATATAATGTTCTATTTTTAGGCATAGTTTCATTGTGATCCGTCTAACAGTATGGTTTGTATCGCTCTCATAAGGTTTGAGATTGAATTAAAAGTCAAAATTTTTACATTTTATTAAAAAAAAAATATTTCCTGTGGTTTTAAAATTCTGGATATATTTTTCGTTTGTTTCATTTGTAACCTCAAAGATAATGTCAAAATTTCAAAACTCTAGGGTTATCAGTTTAGGAGAAATAAATGTTTTAAAAAAAAACGGTTTTTAGCAAAAAAAGTGACTTTTCCATCATGCATAATTCTTCCCAAACAATAGGGATCTTCGTCTAAATGGGGCCCATTTTTGTGTAAAATATCAACTTGATCCATCAAAGATTCTGGACCGTAGCGTGGTAACAAGCAATGCTAACACACGCACCCACCCACCCACCCACAACACACAGACATCATCGTAAAAACGTCATAAAACGACTTCTGGGACCTCAAAACATGTAATTCCGTCAAAATCTCGAGATCGAATTTTTTCACGATCACTATACTTTACTTATAGTAAAGTAATAAATACAAGGTATGCTTAAACTATTCTTTGATGAATGTTTCTCGAGCTTGATCCCATATCATTGAATGGGTAAACTTGATTTCCTGTTCTAATGAACCATTGAACAATTCGCTTCACCAGACTGTGTTTGTGTTTGGGACATCCTACACCCAGTGTTTACGTACCAATAGTGTGCAGTGGTTAGGTGGTGTTAGCTGGGCAATCTCGATTGTGTGTACTGGTATACACAATAATACACAAGTATTAGGTCAAACGTGCTGTTAAATAATATTACAAGGGAAATATTTCGATGCGTAAAAACACAAGTTCTTATTACATGGAGCATAAATATTAAAATGAGCGATTTCTTTTGAAATACTCAATTCATAGACTGCTTCGCTGTATAACAAGTGTATATGAAACTCACTTAAGAGATTTAAAGTAAAAAATATGCTAAACATTTATATACAGTAGTCGAAATATAGTAGGTAGTGTTGTATGTCTTTATCTATGTTTTTCTCTTTTTGTATTGAGTTATATACGAGGGTCGTCCAGAAAATAAGTTCCGTTTTGGTCTGTAGGGCGGTAGGAGTGGTTTTTGCCAAATCCGGCAACACCGCTCGAAAGAGGAGAGGTGGGGGAATAGAATGAGAGGTGGGGGACCTCAGTCGGTCAATTACCAACGTCAGGGCAGGTAGTTGAAATGGAGCCCTCCATGTCACGTCCCGCCACCTCGATCCCGTTCCCTCTCGAGTTGTTTTGCGCGGAGTGATTCAATTTCTTTATGCACAGGGTTTCAAATCAGTTCAAATTCACGAACAGCTCATTTCTGTTTATGGAGAAGGTGTAATGAGTGAGGAGATGGGTACGTGAATTTAAGGCGGGAAGACATTCACTTGAGGATGAAAGTGGGAGAGGCAGACCCTCAGTTGTGACGGACGAAATTGTCGCAGAAATCGACAATGCAATTCGCAAAGATCGTCGTTCAACCCTGGATGAACTCCACCTGAGTTTCCCAGACATCTCACGATCCCTCATCCATGAGATCGTCTCGGAAAAACTTGACTTTCGGAAAGTTTCCGCCCGGTGGGTCCCTAGAGAGCTGAATGTCTTCCCACCTTAAATTCACGTACCCATCTCCTCACCATTGATTCACTCATTACACCTTCTCCATAAACAGAAATGAGCTGTTCGTGAATTTGAACTGATTTGAAACCCTGTGCATAAAGAAATTGAATCACTCCGCGCAAAACAACTCGAGAGGGAACGGGATCGAGGTGGCGGGACGTGACATGGAGGGCTCCATTTCAACTACCTGCCCTGACGTTGGTAATTGACCGACTGAGGTCCCCCACCTCTCATTCTATTCCCCCACCTCTCTTCTTTCGAGCGGTGTTGCCGGATTTGGCAAAAACCACTCCTACCGCCCTACAGACCAAAACGGAACTTATTTTCTGGACGACCCTCGTACTAGTATACACAATAATACACAAGTATTAGGTCAAACGTGCTGTTAAATAATATTACAAGGGAAATATTTCGATGCGTAAAAAACACAAGTTTTTATTACATGGAGCATAAATATTAAAATGAGCTATTTCTTTTGAAATACTCAATTCATAGACTGCTTCGCTGTATAACAAGTGTATATGAAACTCACTTAAGAGATTTAAAGTAAAAAATATGCTAAACATTTATATACAGTAGTCGAAATATAGTAGGTAGTGTTGTATGTCTTTATCTATGTTTTTCTCTTTTTGTATTGAGTTATATATATGTGAAAGTTTAAATACTAAGAAGAGTAACACACGGAGTAAAAGAAACATACTTACTAACTGGATTTTTTTCAGAAAATCCGTCTTCAAGAGAAAACGGAGACCCAGCGTATTATATTTGTGTGCTTATGTCGACCACATATAGTCTACACTATTTTCCTTATTGAAGTTTAGTCCAGTGTAAAAAATTCTCAATAAAACACCTTTAAGTCAACATTTCATCTATATTTCTCGACATCATCTGGACTACATCAATACCCTGAAGGCTTCGCATTCCCTTCAGTGAAACGCCTTAAAGTAAAGACTTGTGACCGATGAAATCGTTTCTGACAAAGAAACTTTTGGAAGATAGTTGTATCGTTATCAGAGCCGAAATAAATTGATTTTTAACTGAATTACTCTGCATTCCCTCCAGTGAAACATACTGATTTCGTCACTTAAAATGTAGAGCTGATGATGTTACCCCACTGATGATGTAATGAACAATGGAACTTTTGACAGAGGTCGGACTCCATCAGAGTGGAAATTGCTTTACTTCAAAAATGATCTCCTATCGTTCATCGAATTAAAAGAAAAAAATAGTTGGATGCCTATATGTTTCACATTACCGAATATCTTCCATATTGTATTTGATTCCGACAACTTGTTGACCTCTAGTACTTCCGTTAAGCAGATTTTTTAACAAAACGATAGAATTTTTCTTCAATATAAGAAGCGTTTGTACGTCTAATTTCTGTATGATAGAATTTTTCTTCAATATAAGAAGCGTTTGTACGTCTAATTTCTGTATGATGAACTACAAAAGTTGTAGTGTATTCGTACAAATTACAATGTAGTAACATTTTCCTATACACATCATCAAAGAAATTTGAAAACTTCATTATAGGATCCTCAAAATGACGAAATAGAGTTAAAATCCATAATATTGTTTTCTTTCTTATAAATATTCTTTAGTTATGGTAAATAAGAGCGATTGAGATGGTAAAATGGGTTATTTTTAAGTATAAATTGAGACTCTCCTGGAATAGGTTATGGGTTATCCAAATGGTCTGGATTTGCTAATCAGATGTCATTTCATTGTGTGCGTTTGAACTGTCCTTGACCTCATACTGAATATCTTTAACAGCTAGTCATTATATTATCATTTTATAATCAACAATGATCTCTCACCTCACAATTGTATCCCTTTTATGGAACATGTTGTCAGTTAAAGGTGAATAAGGAAGTAATAGATGAAAGAAATATAACCAGCGAGTCAGTTCTAAAATTTAGGGGTTATTTAAATATCTTTCAAATATTACTACAATCTTTTTTCACAAATTGGATACTTCTAGGTATATGAATGCACATATCACTGACCAAACGAAATTGCTATGGAATCCCATTTCAGTGAAATAGTTTGGAGAGGGGTAGGGGGGCCTGCTATAGAATAATTGTTTTAGAAATACATTTTCTATAGCTATATGACTGCATAAATATTTATGTAATTATAAGTATACAGACTAAGCTATGTGATTGCTACAGCCATCTTTTTAATATTCCGTAAAATAATAAAATATATATTTGAACTTGTTGAATGCTGATCGGTTCAGAAACGCTTTTGTGCATTAATTTTAAACATTGGACTTGACTGAATTAATTCAATCAATGTTCATCGAATTAAAACAAAAAATAGTTGGATGCCGATATGTGTCACATTACCGAATATCTTCCATATTGTATTTGATTCCGACAACTGAATTTGATTAAATTCAACATTGAATTTAAGCAAATTTGATATGGTATATTTAAGCAGAATGAAATAAAGTATATTTCATTAGTATACCAGGAATGGCACCCAACGACCCAATAATCTTTCCGTACATTGTTGTGCACGTTGTAATTAGCAGTTCTGGGTCACGGACCTAGTAGTGCTGAATTACTGTATTACTGTGTTTTTGGGGTCAGTATGTAAATATCTGTACTTTTTATTTGGTTTGTCAGTATCCATTATTTTTTGTCGTTTGGTCTCCTTCAGTCGTGAAAGAGTTGTTAGTCTAGGAAGGGTTTGGCCTTCTATTTTAACAACAGCCGCTACGATGAATGTGATTGGGTTATTCTTAGGGATAAGTTCTGAACAAAGGGGTTTGGATTAGTTGGGATTTTCATGTTGTCATTGGTCACTAGTCCATTAGAGAATTCGTCAATTGATTCTAACCTAAGGTCTCTTTGAATTCCACATTTCTGGCATACCAAGGTGCCCCAGCCATAAGGCGTGCACATTTATTTTGAACTATCTGTATGATAGCTTTGTTACTTCTTGTGGCTTATAATGGCATTGCATGAATAACGGGGCTAGTATTTTCCAAACATTGACTTTGTTATTTCGTATATGTTTACGACAGCTAAACATTCACTGCTATGTTGGAACTCTGAGTGCAGAAGATATATATATATATATAGGTACATTTCATTTTTTTTTCATGATCTAGGTGGAATGACTGCTGAAACTATGTAAATGGCAATAAAAGAAAATGAAATCATCATTATTATTTAATCCATTGGATGATATCTATTAGATATAGTGGAAGGCACAGTTTAAGGGTTTACTCAGTTTTGTATTTCAATGCAGACATATTGAACAGTAACTAGTTATTTCAGTAACTCAATGATTTGTACAATTAATTTTATGACATTTTAGGGTTGATTAGGGACACGATTAGTAGGCTAAAGTAACCGAATATAAAAGTAATAATACAAAAACACGACCGTAGTAAAGAATATTTTTTTTGTTATAAGAGTGAGCAAATAAGGCTTTAGTTTTTCAATATTTATTTCTCTCTTCAAATATTTCTTGGTTACACCTCACCTCATATTACTATGCCTCACTGACATTTCATTGTGACCTCCCTGAGTGACACCCATTTGTGGGTTACTCAGTACACCTGCCCTAGCATCACTCCGTGGTTTCTTTGGGTGGACTATAGTTCACTGCAGCCATCCGACCCACTGATATTATATTGTGATCTCCTTGGAGGGGTGACATATGTGAGTTCGTCGAATCACCCCTAGCATCCGATCGCTACATCTTTGGGTGGACGACAATAGCTCCAACCCTCTCGGATTGCATCGTGGTCGTCATGGAGGGGGTGACTATAACTATATATGGGTTACTTGAGACCTCTCCAGCATCGCATCGCGACCTCTTTGCTTAGACGACTATAGCTCACTCGAGTCATCTCTCCATCTGGCATTGCATCGTGACTGGGGTGGTAGCTATATTCCAAGCACTGTAATAATCACAACCTTTAGCAGTTGTGTATTTTAGCCATCCTTGTGCACATCCTCAGGTTATCATTTCCAACAATTTACAGAAATTTAAATCGATTCTAATCTTCCACTGTCAAGAGCACAGGTTGGCTAAATCAATCTTTTTTCTCTGCTAACATGAGATATGACACCTGTAGAAAAACACGTTTCTTGAGGAAACAAAGGTTTCCCCTCTAAAGCTTACAATTAGAAGTAATTTAGAATGTAATAAAAGGAATATGTAATATGTAAGGAATTATATTACTTTGTGTTGCGCCATGTTATTATAGCATATCATAAATCTGTAAAAAATGATTAATGGAGAACGAGCAAAATTGAAGATGGGTCAGATTTGGAGAGACGAGAAAGGGGAATGACCGTGAGGGTATTAGGCGAGCATCACTTCTTGCCGAGACGTACATTGTAAGGCGGTAAACAATCAGACCTCCCGGTGGGCACACATATTTTATGTCATCTGACCCGAATAACCCTTATTGTGTATGATCAGTTAGAGGTGAATGGGCGTAGAGTGAAGTGACAATAGTCAAGTAAGTGCTCTATATATTGTATCTAGTGTAGTAGAAGTATGTTTTAAACTAAAAGTTGTAGTCCTAAACTAAAAACAGTTCTCCTGCAGAGGATCATGTTTTAACAGTCACATTCTATATTCAGTGATGTAACAAGGGAGAGGGTCAAAGGAGTAGTACCTCCAGGCGGAGATGTTGAAAAATATAAGGGGTCAAAATATAAAAATTATAAAAAATTGTAATATACATACAAATTTGAATTGACTGTCGTCCCTCCGTCAGTTCACTTCTTCTCCTGAAGACGACTCACAGCGGTCGAAAATTGAAAAATCAGTCTTTTGTTACGCTTCTTTCTATGTGTCACAGTTTATTTTAAGTGATATATATAGTTCAGTGTACATAAAGCAACATAGAGAAATTAAAAACAAACACACACTTACAGTCTCTAATTTTGGTACAGAGACGGTTTCTTAGTGTGGAAATTTTGAGATTTGAATCGAATAACATTAATAGAAAATTTTTCATGTTTTTATTTTTCCTTAGGAATATGTATTGATTTCTTAACAACATTGATTTAATCCCTGTTATGGCAAGTCAGTCCTAAAGAGGTTCTGGGATTACAGTTCTTCTTGTGCTGATGAGGACAATTGTAGACATTTAGGGTGTTTTTCGGAATTTTAGCTTCAGCTATTTGATTTATCGTTTTCATCGATAGTTTTATTTATATTTTACATATATATTCGTTTTAGTAACAGTATTTTATATATACATTATATAAAAACAGATGAGTGCTTGATAAGGCGTTATTTATAATGAGGTATACTCAAGTATAAACACTTAACACAAAAAAAAACTCTTCAAATATTAGACAGATAAATGTAGTATCTCTTAAGGTTAATTTCTTATAATAATCAGTATTGTTGATTTAACTGATGTGATAGTAAGACTTTGTTAGCACTTTTTCGTGATTAGTGTTCTCCTGGATTTCTTATGCGTGAAAGTCCAATATTGCTGATTTATTGGATCAGTGAGTCATTTATTTAGGTTTTCAATGCAGAGGTAACCATAAGAAGGAGGAGGTGGTTAGGTGCTCCTTTTCACTGATTGCTTTCCTCCTTTGTGCAATATATCGAATCTAAACCCTAAAGAGAATTGCTTCTTTTCTGCCATTGTACCAGGTGTGATAAAAAAGTAAGGACTCTTTTTGAATTTCGCGCGCTATATACTATAATTGTAAAAAATTTTGGTTGTCTTCTTGGTTCACTCGTTACGATCATAGCTCACAATTATTATTATATAGCATCTGTTAATTTTATCTGAGAGGCATAAAGGTTAGACTTGTGTTTGCGTGCTCGGCGATTGTTGCTGTTGAAAATATAATTACCTTTGGAATAACTTATACCACTTATAAAAATTTTTTTGCTCAAACTGACTCACCGTACCTCAATATCAGCATTTCAAGAATTTCTGAACACTTAATAGCATTTTTTACATAAAAATTAAACTATCTGCTCTATTATTTTCAACAATAAAATATTCCCGTGTTCGCTAACACCCGTCTAACCTCATTAGCCTTGTCTAGCCTCGTGAAATTGAAAAAGTCACTTTTTTTTTTGATCACACCTTGTAAACTGATTATAGGTCTAATATTTATATTTCATACAAACCATTGTATTATATATATATATATATAATAAAATAAGCAGCAGCTTCTGTATTGACCAGTTTCTTGTTGGCACTCTCCAGTTTTCGTATCACTTTGCGGTGAGACTCTGGTAGCTTCCAAAGAAGGTTAGCAAAAGACTTCTTTGGAAGCTACCAGAGTCTCACCGCAAAGTGATACGACAACTAGAGAGTGCCAACAAGAAACTGGTCAATGCAGAAGCTGCTGCTTATTTTAATAACATATGCTTAAGGGAAGACCTGCTGCCATTGTACACAATATATATATATATATAAACAAGACTAAGATCTTTCAACCGTAACAAGCAGTCTTCGTCAGAGTCAAAAACCCAACCCAGTTGTGTTTTTGACTCTTTCGAAGACCGCTTGTTGCGGTTGAAAGATCTTAGTCTTGTTTTCCCATTTTCTTATTGTGGTTTGATCATTGATTTTATTTCACGTGTTTATGTGAAATCTTTTTATGTATATATATAAAAAAAATGGTCTTGTACTTATGGTTTAGTCGAGGTAAATATTTGTTTAATTTTGAGTTTTCGTATGGCTTTGGTTTATTATTCTGATTTGTGTACTGTATATATCGTACACAGGTTGGTAAAGAAGGAGAGGTAAAGATTCTTGAGGTCGGAATTCTTGTTGGACAGCCAAGGTGAACAACTTTCACTGTTGTGACACTTTATAGTCTGTCGTTCATACTTACAATCAGGACTTTGGTATTCCTATAGTAAAACCTATAGTTAGGAGAATAATATTAGTATATCGGAAGAAGGTATTTAGTTTAAATCTCAGTAGGAGAAATGAATAAATCATGAGTTTACTGCGTGGTTCTTATGTCCAGAGGTGATCTGCGTACAGGCAGGAAGAAGGAAGGCTTGGCTGTTGCCATATGGAGAACACATGTAACTTATAAGCCCCTTATTATACCACACACCAGGTTGATTGTATATCGGGATTCCTAGAATTCTGTTCACTCAAATTAAAAATCTATACCGAGATAACGAGATTTTGATTATTTTCCTAATTATAATTCGAAATGGACATCTTCGTTTTTTTCCAATTTGATCTTTCTATTTCAGGTAGAATCTGATAGGTAGAATTCTATTCTGGTAGAATTTGGTAGAATCATTTCAGGGACTCTGTACACATATACATGTACATTATATGACTCTATCTACATGTAACATTTACGATGGAAAGTATATGGGATCACAGCTTTTTTGAAATAACTGGAAATTATTTTATGTAAGTTAAAAAACAGAACTTTAAAATAACTAATTTTTTGTTTGGACTACCGTTAGGTGCAAATTCAGATGCTATCTGTGTTTTTCAATTCTGCGAATTTCCAGTAATTTTCTGGATTATATATATATATACATATATAACAAGATTTCAAAACCTTTTTCATAGGCCTATAAAACATCGGAAATATAAGAATAATTCTAATGTAGTGCAATCAGTTATTATGTGGTATTTACTCATTGTAGGGTAAAAATCTAATGAAATGGTCTCCACATATAAAAATTTTAATGATATAAACAACGCGTTTCGAACACGTAGTGTTCTTCCTCAGGCATTAACTAAGGATGATATAAACAACGCGTTTCGAACACTACGTCTTCGAAACACGTTGTTTATATCATTAAAATTTTTATATGTGGAGACCATTTCATTAGATTTTTACACTACAATAAGAATAATTCAATCATGCAATAATCAAACATACTTAAAAATGCAATTAGTTACAATTAAGAAATTGCAATAGACATTTTCACAATAGGTTAGTGGGAAATCATACAGAAGTATAAATTTTGGAACAGAAAAACTAAGTATTACATTACAAATTATTTTACAAAGAAAAATAGTCTGTGGATTTCAACAACAGCTGTAGTTTAAATGAACACGTGATGCTCACGTTCAGTTCAGTTCAGTGTCACGTGTTCATTCAAAATACAGTTGTTGAAATCCACAGACTATTTTTCTTTGTAAAATAATTTGTAATGTAATACTTAGTTTTTCTGTTCCAAAATTTATACTTCTGTATGATTTCTCACTAACCTATTGTCAAAATTTCTATTGTAATTTCTGATTTTCTTCCTACGATTTGGGCATTGATTTTTATTTTACGTGTTTACTGTGAAATTTTGTAATAAATATATATATATATATATTACTAGACCACAGTATTCTTAGTGTAATTAAAGTAATAAATTAATTCCTCACAGTTTTGTCCAAATGGATAATTACATATTTCCCTGAAACTATTCGTAATATTAAAAGCTAAAACAAAGTTTATAGCGAATAAAAAATCACTGCAATAACAAACCATAATTACGTCTATACAGTACCATATTTAATTATGGCAATAAATCCAGAATATAGCATTATAATTTGCGATAATTAATATTGAAAGTAATTAAATTATAACATGTTTTTTCTCCTCATATTTTATGTAATTAATAGAGTTGTTTAAGCAAAACCTACTTAATTTAAAAGTAGTTAATTTATTAGATAAATTTATGAGGTGGAGAAAAAGAATATATGTTTATTTATTGATACTTACAGACTAAAGTCTTTTTACTCTGACAGCATGTTGTATAATAGTATAAGGTACAAAGAATACTTAGAATGGAATAACAGTGCAATACAAAATAGGAATAATCTATATAAATAAGAGAAAGGTTTGGTCTGTACTTTGCTTAGAACTGACTCATTTCAAGTTATCTTTACGTTTTATACATTAGAGAAACTGAATCCACCCTTAAACAAAAATTTCTATCAGTTAAACAAAACTTTTATGACATACAAACTCAGCCGTCGTAAGTTATAGCCAACTGAAACTTTGATAGTAGATTTGTGTATTTGGGTAACTTAAAATTTAAGATTTGAATGGATTGGAAATCCAACATAGAAGCGCAGATATAGACTAGTTCTTTGGCTAGCTACACCGGTATACAGATATATAGCTAAAAAAATATACAGGTATTTTTAAGTGCCTGATACTGTAGCAAGTAGGTATTGTTAGTTGATTTCAATTTCGTTTGTGTTGATTACAATTTGCTCGTTTTAAAAAAGTGAGTTCTACCAATTTGCATACTAAATAAGAAGTATGCCTAGAATGAATCAAATTTCTGAGGTAAAGTGCTTATACAAAAGTCTCCACACAAATGAAGTTTTTTATTAAACAACAACGCGTTTCGAATATCTTGGGTTCATCATCAGGAAGACACCAAAGGATGTGGTACTGGAGGGTTGGTCTCTCCAGTACTACTTTCCAGTTTCTTGTGGAAAACATCTTGTGTTCATCATCAGGAAGACACCAAAGGATCTGGTACTGGAGGGTTGGTCTCTCCAGTACTACTTTCCAGTCTCTTGTGGAAAACATCTTGTGTTCATCATCAGGAAGACACCAAAGGATGTGGTGCTGGAGGGTTGGTATCTCCAGTACTACTTTCCAGTCTCTTGTGGAAAACATCTTGTTTTCCACAAGACCAACCCTCTAGCACCACATCCTTTGGTGTCTTCCTAATGATGAACCCAAGGTGTTCGAAACGCGTTGTTGTTTAATAAAAAACTTCATTTGTGTGGAGACTTTTGTATAACCGCTTTACCTCAGAATGAGTAAATACCAAACAATTACGGATTGCACTACTAATGAGTGAATCAGATTTGAGCAACATCTAAAGCTGCAAAACGTAAAAGAAACTCCAGATCTTATGACAGTTTTGGACTTTGCTAATAATGATATTTTCTAATATTCTATAATTTTTAATAATATTTTGGAATACCACCTATAGTCTCTGAATTCTCATAAAATACCAGTCTGCTAGTAATATAAAAAAGAATACAAAAAAGTGTAGTAGTTAGACAGTTAAACAGATTGGAGTTGTTTTAATAAAACATAAATTGTTATGTCTACACTATACGAATAGTTGTTGAATTATGGATATGAAGAAGACGCAAAGACATATGAATATAAGTGGAAAGTTGGATTGTATGATGAAGAAGGTTAGAGATTAAGATGTGAAGAAAATTAAATTGATTAGATAAGGAGAAAATAATAAAAATAATTCGATAGTACATCATGCGATGACGTCAGATGCCTATCTGTGAAGTAGACAAAAATAAATTTAAATAATGTAGTACAGGGAAATTTTATCTGGTTGATATGGAGAATTTGATTACGAATACTCGTATCACCTGATATGTATAGCATGTCTGTAATTTGATAAAAAAAGACTCGTATTTATCGACTACTGCCTGGTGTACTTGGCCTTGACCGTGACAAATATTGCAATCAAATTTGTTTTTAGTTGCATCTCTTTTCTGCTTGGTCTATAATGCTAATGAATTGATTTAGGTTAGGTTAGGTTGCTGTGGCAATCCCACAAGGGAACACACAGACCGAACTGGCCTTTTGTGATACCAGACAGTGAAGATTGATTCTACTTTGGAGACCTGAATTTTGCCTAACTGTAGTTTATTTAGAGAAGGGATGTTTAACGAGTACAGGTTCAGAACCGACGGCGTAACGTCCTCTCCGAGGGACGACGTGCTCAGATTTGTTCATCTCCAATGTGAATAAACCGAGGATGAGTGGGGTATTGAACACCAGACCTAGCAGTCTAGAGGTGAGCACTATACCACTGGGCTAACCTGGCCCCAATGGAATAATTTATAAAAAAATGTGTAGCTGTCTTCATATAGTGATAAAATCCACCGATCATATCATTACTTTACTAAAAGTAATGGGTAGGAAATATATATTTGTCCTTGAGTTTTGAATTCCTACACAAATTTTGTTCTAATTGAGGTCTTTGGAAAGCCATCATTGAATACTTTCAATCAAATGTCTTGAATAGACATATGTTCCTTCCTGAAGTTTTTTGAGAAGTTCTAACAGTTCAGCTAACAAAAGCAACTTTGTTTTCCACTCTAGTGAAACATGACCAGATGGTTCATATTTCTATTTCAGAATATTATAGTGATTACACGTCTGTGACATTGGGAGGCCACGGTAGCCCAGTGGCTTGCGTTCTCGTCTCTTGACTAGTAGATCCCGGGTTTGATCTCACTTGGCCTTGATTTCTTCAAGTGGGAGGTGGATACATCTGAACAGGTCATCTATAACTCTGTACGATGCCAGTTACTCTTTAAAGATCTCTCCTCTAAATATATTTGAGTTAGACAAAAAAGTTTAGGGGCCAGCTTAGCTCAGTGACAATGTGCTCGCCTCTGGTTTAAGATTCAATGCCCACTCTGGTCCTCGATTTATTCACGTGGTAGATGAATGATTCTGAGCACATAGTCCCTCAGAGAGTAGTTTATCCTCGAGCCTTTACGATGTACTCGTTAAAGGTCCCTACACTGAATTCACTTAAGTTAGGCAAAATTTATTACTCCCAAAGTAGAATATTCATTGTGGTATCACAAAGGGTCCAATATTTGGCCTATGTGTGTGCTCTCTTGTGGGACTGCCACTGCAACTTAACCTAATCTAACGTAGACAAAATTTGTGACTCTCAATGTAGAATCATCCCGATAATGTGGCTCACCCATTCCTGAAATGGGTTCCAAATAATAAATAAGTCACACTTTCCCGTCCTAGAAGAGCACTACAAGGCGAAAACCTGCAAGTGTGGGCACTGAGAAACAAAGAACTTTTTTGATATTAAGCCAACATTTACTATCTCTTCTGTTTAATTACAGTTCTTTCAAATATATTTGAAGGCATATTTTTTTGACATGAAATCGACTAGCTCTTGCTTCTGCATCCCTGACTCCATTAGTCTGAGGACTATTATCAGATGTTTCCTGTGTTCCTTGGTTTCTATCACCACTTATTCTTTGCCTCATAGTTCCTTAGTTTACTCAACTTGAGTTTTTCTGACATCCCTGACACTTCATTGTTGTTATGATTTATATTTTATATTGGAAGCAATATTTTCTTTAATCATCCTCTTGACTTTTAACAAATATTCTCCTTGCACTGGCTTTCCGATATGCATTTTCTTCTCGTTTTATTCCTCCTGTTTTTCACTTTCATTTAGTTCACTTTCTTGGATTTCCCAAATAAGAAACCTCTTTGTACGTGATTTACAAAAACTTTTTAAGAAAGGAAATCAATTTACTGGAAATACTTACAAGCAAGACAAATATGTTTTAAATAAGTAAGTTGAATGGAGGCTAGTGTCTTACGCACAGGCATTTACTGTTGCATAAATGTAGATTAGATAATAACACTTTCTTTATTCAAATCTCCCAAGGAAAGTTCACCAAGTTAACAGACTTTATGATTGAAAATATATTCTTTATTTAAAGCAAAGAGAAAATTATGATCGTGAAAACAAAGATGATATAATAATAGTAAATTATCTTCTGGTACTAAGCTTTTAGTAACCCTGCAGGAGTTTGGTTGAATAATTAAGAAGCTGGTTCAATTCTACATATGAATGCATGTTCAGAGAACCAGGACTCTCATAGAGGTTATTTCCTCTTATTTAGTGACTGGCAGACGTACCCGTCATTGACGGTTATGTATTTCGCAAAATTCAATGATGATGCATAGTATTCCAAAATATTATTAAAAATATAGAATGGTAGAAAATATCAGTAGAGTCCATAACTGTCATTCAATCTTGAGTTTTTTTTTTACTTTTGACAGCTTTAGATACTGAACTCAAATTTGATTATGCAGGTTTTGTCTGAACATTGCTTAGAACTGAAACATTTCAAGTTATCTTTACGTTTCATACATTAGAGAAAACGAATCCACCATTAGAAACATTTCTGTCTGTTTGATATTTTTATTTTCAAAATATACAGGTATTTTTAGGTGCCCGATACTGTAGCAAGTAGGTGTTGTTACTTGATATACTTGTGTAGCTAGCCAAACACAGCTTAAAAATCCAGAACTTCACTTGTGGTGGATGAGTTTACTTGTGAAAAATTTTTTTGGTGCAAACAGACAAACAGACTAATGTATAAAACGTAACGGTAACTTGAAATGAGCCGGTTATAAGCAATGTACCGACAAAAACTATCTTTTATTTATATAGATTTCCCTGTTTCGCACAAGTTAATTATAACAAGTGGTATAAGTAAGACAATTGGGATGAATTACATTTGAAGCAGTGTTTTCTGCTATTGAAAAATATTTTCCAACTGATATCCAGCAATACCTGAAATCAAACTACTTTTTAGTTGTCATCTCTTTAAATAAACGCAGTTTGGTTGCTAAACAAGTTAGATGTCCCTGTAAAAAAAAAATCTAGTGGTGTCCACTCTGCTGGTGGACTTAGAGGGCAAGAAAGTGGTCGTGTGAGGATCGTGTTGCTAACGGTGACAGCTGCTTGTGTATCCTGCTAACTTACCTTATTCCGCAGCTTGAAAAACTAGAACTGAATGAAAAAAAAATCTGTAATCAGCGAAATGCAGCTTCTTGACACGTTATTCTGCACCTTAGTTAGTTTCTAAATCGGAAATCTCCTTACAAATGAATTAGAAGAGGTGTTTGACCATTTTCTTGGCTTATACGTTCGCCAGACTTACCATAATTCATTTTTTTTTACGGGAACATGTATCTTCTTACCACGTTATTCTGCACTTTAGATAGTTCCTAAATCCGAAATTTCCCTTACAAATTTATTGGAAGAGGTACACCATTTTCTTAGCCTCTTTGGATAGATAAATATGGATCTATTTCATTATACGTTTTATTCATTCATTATTTTTTAATCTTGACCTTTAAAATAACTACCATATATAGCGGAACTACAAACATATATGTAACTGTAGTAAACCTTTTCTACTAATTTTTCGGGTTAGTTGAACTTAATCCAAGTTTAATATTGACTGCAGTGTAGTATATATGCATTTTCAAGTCGCCAAACAGTTTTAAATAAAAATATGAATATTAATTTAATTTTGATAATTTAATGTAAGCTTCGATTATTATACATTAAAGTTCGATTATTTTAAATTAACTCGAAAAATGTTGTATTCCTGTTTCGAAATTTCTTTATTCCTGTGTTGGCTGTAAATGTTAATTAAATTGAATTGTTAGAATTAAAATGTATGACATGGCAAATATAATTTATACTAGTAGGTAAAAAAAGATTATATGTGAATATATATTTTTCACCCATGACTTCGGAATTAATTATTAACAGTCGCCTTAAAATCAACTGACAGTTGTTAATTTAAACTAATAGAAAGAAAAGCAAACAAATGAAGTGTATTATCAGCTCTCAAAGTGAACAAATTAATATTAAAACTGCTCTGTTAGATTATCTGTGTCTCTGACAGGTCAAAACGTAATCAACTAGCAAAAGCGAATTTTACGCTTCAACGGTAGATCAATATTTTGAGGCCTTCGATAACTTTAAAAAAATGTTTACAGTGAAAATTGTAAAGGATAGCATTTTTAATTGATCATATGTTTTCAGATTTATTCTAAAGTTATATGTTGTTAAAATATTTTTCTGAATATTTTGCTATCCATTTTTTAGTTTGCTATAAGTAGAGTATAGTGATCGTGAAAAAATTCGATCTCGAGATTTTGACGGAATTATATGTTTTGAAGTCCCAAAAGTCATTTTATGATGTTTTCTCGATGATGTCTGTGTGTGTGTGCGTGGGTGGGTGGGTGCGTGTGTTAGCATTGCTTGTTACCACGCTACGGACCAGAATCTTAGATGGATCAAGTTGATATTTTACACAAAAATGGGCCTCATAGTGTAGATGATCCCTATTGTTTGGAAGAATTATGGATGATGGGAAAGTCACTTTATATATATATATCTTTTATTCCTGATCTGAAAAGTCTTCTATATTAACAAGAACTTTAAGACTCTTTAAAATATCGAAAACTGTTATTAAAAAAAACTCGGGTGTATGACGTCATTAGGCAAAGCACAGGTGTAATACTGATGAAACATTCATTTCTAAGTATTCTGGTTCATGTTTGATTATATGATATACAAGGTGTGATCAAAAAGTGTATGATTTTTTGAATTTCACGCGCTCTCTACATTCTAATTTGAAAATTTTCGTTTTTGTGTTGGTTCACTCGTCACGATCATATATTCACAGTTTTGACTATATAGCATGTGTTGTTCTTATGTAAGAAGTTAGACGAGATTATTTTGTACTGTTGAAAATAATGGAGCAGAAATTGTAAAAAAGTGGTATTAAGTGCTCAAAAACTTTTGGAATGCTGATAGTGGGTTACGATGAATCAACTTGAGGGAAAAAAATGTTTATATAAATGGTATAAGTAAGTCCATGGGTAATTATTTTTTCAACACCAAAAAAATTGCCGAGCACGCAAACACGAGTCTAACCTTAATACGTCTTTCATGAAATGAACACGTGCTAAATAGTCAAAACTGTAAACATATGTTCTTGGCGAGTTTACGAAATAAAAAAAAAATTAAAATTACAGTGTGAGAGCTGGCGAAATTCAAAAAGTGCTCTTACTTTTTATCACACCTCGTACTGGGTTATTAGAGCCTATCTCTAAACTCCTATAGGAGTTGGATAAACAAACAGACATACCTTTTAACTTGACTGTATTTGATGTCTAATAAATATTGTAGTGGCTACCTTATGATAATGTTTTAGCATAATAATTGTTATTACAGTTGTAATTATTACGAAATAATAAAAGAATGTTATTTATTTTATTATAATGGTTATGCAATGTGAATTCATAGGGAAGTGTTAACTCAGCTGTATTTCTCTAATAGACGTGATTCACTGGAATGCAAATGAATAATAATAGTTGTGAATCTTTGATGTTTAATTAAATTTGAAATAACAATTTCTTTAGTCTTTAACTGCTATTACAGCTTTTGTTATTTTACAAATGAAATATATGGAAAGCCAAATCGCATTTTACCGTATGTTAGTCAAGACATATACTTCAACTGATGCCTTTTTCTACTGACGACGACATATTTCTTTGATAGTATTTATGATTACGACAGTAAGCTAGGACGCTCCAATGTGTATAGGTCCATCCAGAGTATAGTACTAAGTACAACACGGGTGGGACAAGCCTCACACCTTGGAGTATATTTGGCTAGTGCTTTTTCTTTTCCTCCTATTTTTGAAATCTTTGACAGTGGACTATCATGATAAGTCTCAGAAATGATCATTCCATGTGATTTCTTTATATATATGTGACAAATTCAATAATATATCAACCCTTTTGATAGAATACCTGTAGGTGTATAATGCAATC
Organism: Hermatobates lingyangjiaoensis; assembly: GCA_026182355.1. Lineage (NCBI taxonomy): Eukaryota > Metazoa > Arthropoda > Insecta > Hemiptera > Hermatobatidae > Hermatobates > Hermatobates lingyangjiaoensis. The sequence continues at coordinate 1,155,464 of JAPFBL010000092.1, forward strand.
GGGATTCCGTCAGTTTTGTAGATTCAAAATCAAACTCTATTTAGCGACGTTTTGGTTTTATTTTAAAACTTTTTTATAGGAAAGAGTCAGAACTTTTTGAATAAGAAAATGAAATTTACATTATTTAGACGAACTAACAATCTTGACTGGTCAAAATCTTCGATTAGACTAATCAGATAATATTACAAGTGTTACACTAGTAATTTCATTTTCTTATTAAAAAAATTGTTATTTCTACGTATGAAGAACGTTTTAAAATAAAACCTAAACGTCGACAACGAGAAAGTTCGATTTTGAACCTAGAAAATTGACCGAATCCCGGTTACTTTAGATGAAATGTGAAAAAAAGACTAAGATATTTCAACCACAACAAGCGGTCTTCGTCAGAGCCAAAAACCCAACTGAGGGGGTTTTTGACTCTGACGAAAACCACTTGCTGTGGCTGAAAGATCTTAGTTTTTTTTTTTCATTTCTTATTGTAGTTTGATCATTGATTGTTATTTCACGTATTTATGTGAATTTTGTTATATATATGTATACACATATATATACATACACATACACACACATATATATAAGGGTCACCAAAACTGAGTACTATATTTCGACTGTGCCGTCATCAGAAAGAAACTTGTGAGTCCTTTCGAAGACTAGCAAGGACTGAAGTCCGTATCATCGAAGAATTTGTCTACTTTGATGACTGCCTCTTGAATGATACAGACTTCAGTCCTCACATGTCTTCCAAGCAGCTCTGATTATTTAGTGTGTCCTGCACTGTCTTGGTTAGAACTGAAACTTTTGCAGGTGGACATTCCTCAATATGATCTGCGTGTATGGAGAACACTTTATTCGAATTATTGTTGTATAAACGACTTTCTGAATATAATTTAGAATTTTGCTCTAAACTTAAGTATTGGTGGTTGTTTATGGTGCATTAGATACGTTTATAACGGGCTGTTTTTTTTTTGTTAATTTGTAATTTGTTAAGTATTAGTTGGTGTTTGTGGTTCACTAGATAAGTTTACAAGAGGTTTTTTTTTTGTTAAGTTTGTAATTTAGGATTTTACTGTAAACTTGAGTATTAGTGGTTGTTTATGGTACACTAGATACGTTTATAACAGGCTGTTTTTTTTGTTTATCTGCAGGCAATGTCAGCTAAGGCGATAAGAGAGGCGACGGGAAAGAACTTGCTCAACAGACAACTGAACCCGGCATGCAGTTCCAAGTGTGTATTCGCTTCAGTGAATGAAACCACAGACTGGGGTGAACTAACCAGCAGCCATCCCTGGCTCCTTACCAAGGTATGCTTTAAAGTAAGACGTCCAAGGAATTGTTGGAATCTACAATTCTTGAGTCCTTGATAAATACAGACAACTAGACAACTGTACTCAGCATGATTCAAGAGCCCTTATGGCAGGGATGTCAAACTCATTTTGGTCTGGACTTAATACAGCTTAGTTTGATCTCAAGCTGGCCGGGCCAGTAAGCTAATTCCAAAATTACGTAGAACTAGCAATAAGTCCACCTTTTTCTTTGTATTAGTCACTCATACTAATAATTAGTACAAAGAAGATAAGTCAATTATAAAAACCTTTATTAAAATCCTACACTTTGTATTCACTTTTATACTTTTTGAGATAGATATTTCACTGGTGAAGGTACGAGGACAAAGGAAAAGTGAATAATACGCCAACGGACGCCTGGGGGTCGGACTGAACCCCCAGGTGAGCCAGATCCTACCTGCGGGCCTTATGTTTGACGCCCCTGCCTTATCGGAAATAAAATCACAAATGATTGATTGTTTTTATGAAGCACACATTATAAAAGTCTGGAGTGGCCTACACTCAACTTTACTATAAGTAAACATAATACCAAACTTCTTAGGTATATAATATATAATGTGCCATTTAGACAATCTAAATGTGTAAATGGGAAATGTTTATTAGTCTTCCATTCCTTGAGGTAATACAGATAGTGATGGATCCAGTTATATTCGTAATTATTATACGATGCTAAAAGATTTATATCTTGCTTTCTATACGTTTCTACAGGGCTTTTGTTCCTATAGCCAGTGGATCTCTTACATGGCCATCTGTAACGTTACATTTGTTCATTGCTAATTTCTCGTTCAATATTTCTGTAAAATTTCATTGTTTCTTAATAAACCGTTTAGGGCCAAAAAATATTTTCTGAAAGCATAATCCCTCTTTGGTTAATATAAGTTTTAAGAAAAATAACTCAAATCATCCCCCACATAATGCTCTATTTTTAGGTATGAAATCTTTTTGATCAGTCAAACAGTATGGTTTGCATCATCTTCAAAAAGTTGCAAATTAAATGATAAGTCAACATTTTTACATTTTATTGAAATAAAAATTTTTCACAGTTGTTTTAAAAATTTGATGATTTTTTTCTTCATTTATTGCTTTTGTCCCTTACACGATAATGCCAGAAAATGTATAAAAAACACATTGTTGCAAATAAAGTTATTTTCCCATCATGCATAATTGCTCCCAATCTATAGGCTTCATCTGCATTATGAGGCCAATTTTTGTGTAAAATATTAATAATTTGATTCATAAAAGATTGTGAACTGTATCGTGGGAACAATTTGGATACACAACCACAACACCTACACAGACATAGATATTATCAAAAAAAAAAACGTCAAAAAGAGCCTTGGGACCTCAAAACATGTAAAGTCAAAATCACGAGATTGAAGTTTTTTAAGATCACTATATTTTACTTGTAAAAGTAAAAAAGGCAAATTCGAATAACTAACAAAAAAATATATAAAAATAAATAGCAAATTCAAAAATTTTGTGAAAGGCCAATTTAAATGTTACCATCAGCTTTAATAAGCAATAAACCACATTCATAATAATATGAAAAGTATTTTAGCAGAATCTAATATGAATAAAATAATAACTGTCATTACATTTTATTCTCATATCTGACCTTCCAAGAAGTAACCTTGTAGGTTTAAGTCCAAGAATTCACGCTGGTTTTACATAAAAGCCTGTTATAGGTATAGAATATATAATAATACAAACTGGAACGTGGATAAATTAGAGTCCATTATTACAGAAGAAACAAATACAAGAACTGACAGTAATGACTTGTATATTTCAACACCCGTTATACCTAGAAAATGGAGTCAGCAGTGACCGAGGTGGTAACAAAGTCATACCACACATAGAGTTGAATCTAAGCATAGACTATTTAAAAAAAGATCAAATTATGCAGTCACGATCTTTTTTAGAATGTCTTCTTTTTTTCTAATCCAAGTACTGGCTGGTTCTGCCGTCATAGTAGTAGAGAATACAACTACAGATATGATCCTGTGGAAGATGATCTCTTCTTTTTTCTAATCACCTTTTTCTCTGATGATTAGCAAAAAAAAGAACATTTTGGCGCCACCCTACAGCCATGTAAGAAATCAGAAGAATGACCAAGATCTTTCAGCGAAAACAAAAGCGGTCTTTGTCAGTTTCAGTTTGACTCTGACGAAAGATGGTTGATAGATCTTAGTTATTTTTCTGATATCTTACTGTGGTATAAACATTGATATATACACCATACAATTGGAAATACGATCCAAACTGGACACAATAAGAGTTCAAAATCGAAGAAGAGTAGCACACAGAGTCAGTGGCCTAGTCATTTAAGCGGTCATAAGTTTTGACCCCCCCCCCCCTCCCCTTGGCCAGCCGGTTGATCATCCGTTAACCTTCAAAATTCCAGAAAGTCCTCAAAATATTTATTTTCATGGATTTACAATCAATGATCTAATTTTAGACTGCTGTTATTATTCCCAGACTTTCATCTTATTACAGTACTCGTATACATATACTGCAGTTAACACAAAAGAAAACCAAAGATTTTTGAAAACAAAAACATATAATTCAAATCATAAAAAAATTGTTAAAATAAGTTAACGAGCTAAGCAAACAAATATAATAAATTTTCAACCACTTAAAAAAAAGTTTTAAAAAAATTATAATACATTTATTTTTAATTTGCAAAAATTACAGTTGAAAAATCCATTTAAAACTGTATTGAAAGCATAAAACATAAAAACAATTACGATCTTAAAAACTCATTTTGGCATAAAATTTCAGATTTTTTGTTAGCTTTTTATGATTTTATTTGTTTCTCTTTTCTATTTTTACACCCTCAAAATGCCGTCCTCTGGCACGTGCTGTCGCCACTGCACATAGTAAAGAAAAACACTTACAAACTTAAATTTTTGCTCGAAAACTATGCAAATTCTTCGATTTTTAACTCAATATATACTTATAGATATTTTTATAGATACAAACGCTCCCCTACTTACGAACATTCGAGTTACGAATAACGGACATACGAACATTTTTGCGGGTATGTCGAAAACAATCAACTTGTTCCTTCATTGATGTTACGGAGGAGGAAGTAACTCTTGAAGCCAATTCCAGCGACGACGAAGACCCTATCGGCCCCATGATATAAAATCCTCCTCCATCATCTCATTTTATTTGTCTTATTACGTACATGTACATACTGTGTGTATCTCTCTCTCTAACATACTTAGTATTCTCTCCAGTTGCACATGTACATACATATCTTTATAGAGCATATTATTTTATTAAATGTTTATTTTTCAGTACAAACCAATACAGATTACTTATACAAACCTTAAACATACATTCCATACAAAATATAACACTGAAGCAACTTACGAACGAATTCATCTTACGAACGACCGTTCGGAACGTAACTCGTTTGGGAGACGTTGGGGAGCGTCTGTATATACAAATATTTCTACATAAAGATATATGTTTTATTTTTCTATGAGTTTTGTTGAACATTGATGTCATATTTTTATTATGTTAAAAACTAAATTGATAAGAATAATTGTTTTCATTATAATTGTTTCATTTATAAATTTATATAATTTTTTTATGTATTTTATATGCGTGCTTTGTTTGTTTTAGAAACTTGTCGTGAAGCCGGATCAGTTGATTAAGCGTAGAGGAAAACTTGGCTTGATAAAGGTCAATACTGATTTCGAAGGAGCTAAACAATGGGTGGTGGAGCGAATGGGAAAGGAACAGCGGGTCAGTAGTCACGTTTTACACTGTTAATTATATTATTCCATATTAATATAAATGAGTTATTTGGTTTTATTAAGTAAATTACTTATTTTCTTAATTTTTCATTTTTTTTTTAATTTTTCAGAACGTTCTGCTTTTACCTATGGGTAAAGCCGAAATGTTTCCTATTATATTTTGATTTTGATTTTGAAGTCTGAATTATTTCTAAATCATTTTTATCAAATATGTATATTTTTTCCTTTTTTTTTTACTTTATCAATGTTTTTTTTTGTCGAGGGTGGAATTGAGGGTCTAATTATTTATGTAGAAAGTTCCACTCTTCTACTTTTAGGTAGAAAGATACACCTCTGACTCTGATTCTTCAAGGGAATATTTTATTCTGTTCCTAATGATTTTATATTGGGAATCCAAATATTGTCTAACTCAAATGAATTTAGAGTAGGGATCTTTAACGAGTACCTGTCATAGTACAATTTCGAGACCAACGGCATAACATCCTCTCCGAGGGACGACGTGCTCAGATATTTTTTACCTTCCGCGTGAAAAATTGTGGCCAGAATGAGAATGGAATCTGGATCTATCCACCCAAGAAGGGAGCATGCAAGTCAACTGGACTACCCTTTTTATTTAGTTTTTTTTTATGGAATATTTTTCCAAAAACATTAAATTGTATCTACTCAACATTTCTCACCATGCAAATGCTAAATAATCATATTTGCATTTGACTTGATACAAATTAGCATCTATTACACACGAAATACAAGTACATCATGTACCTCATAGTTGCATTTGACATGAAATATAAGTTTTAATTAATTCAGATTGTAAAACTCTTATTATAATGAAATACAATTTAGCAAAATTGACTGTTTATTAAGGTTGCAGTCGGTTAGTCATATATGGTTAGTCGGCAATTACTCATATGAGAAAATTGTAGAAACTAGTTTACACATAAAAGAAACGTTATGGGAAAAGAACGGGTTTTTAACATTTATTGTTTTTTTTTCAAGCTTCTTATCGGTAAAAGAAAAGGCAGTCCGACCTTGGCCTGTTCCTTGTCTCTCGCATTTGCGATAGGCAGGTGCAACCTAAAAAACATTTGGGTGTTTGTAACAATTTTTTTTCTGAAAATTTGTTTACTTGAAGATTACTTTCTCTAATTTTCGTATTATGAATTTCAATACGAAAAATGTTGGAGAGAGTGCAGGGTAGCCCAGTGGTTTGTGTACTCGTCTCTGAAATGGTAGATCCGGCTTTCGATTCTCAGTTTCCATTTTTCATGTGAGAGGTGAACATATCTGAGCATATGGTTCACCAAAGAGGACGTGAAACCATCAATCCCAAGCCTACACGATATCAGATACTGGTTAAAGATCCCTGATCTAAATATACTTGATTTAGGCAAAATTTAGGGCTCCCAATTTAATCAGTAGGGAGATGCAATATTGCCTTGAGTCATCAGCGTCAGAGGGGTAGCTTTCTAGGAGGCTCTGAACTCCTCCCTTGAAAAAAAAAATAGCAGAACGGGGCTCGTGAATAAAGAAAGGTTGATTATCAGTGATTTAAATCTGACTGTGTGATATTTTCTGACTATTGATGGATCTTTCGCAAACTTTCGCAAATCGTCCAAAATTATGTCAATAATTACCTGATTTAATCATTTTGATTGCAGTAAATATTTTTGTAATATATTTTTCTTTGTTTCAACGTAATTTTTTTGAAATTAAGCCATTATTAATGGAAAACAGTAATTAAAATAAAAGAATAAGAAAAAATAATAGATATAATGGAAAACAAGAACCTCTATCTTTAATAACTAAAACAATAGATCTGTACTTTTTCTTTGCACTGGTCATACAGTCGTAATTCCTTAAGATATTATAATGTTAATTCAAATGCTGATAGAAGAATAAATTTGTGTTTGATTATTCTGTTAATTATTTATCAAGTGACTTTATTAAATTAAGCAAACAATTAAAACACCTATGGTTGTGTTTTGATTATTGTAAATCAATTACAACCAGAATAATATTTTCTATTGTATGTATGTAACCTGATGCTTGTGGAAACAGTAATAGGAAATACAAACATTAACTATGTAAATGAATTCCTGCTTATGTACATGCTGAGAATATGATATGGGGAATTAACATATAAGTTTATCTCATACTGCGGATAAATGATTTATTAAATATATTATTATTTAAAGGATGGTAAAGTAGAGATATTTTGGAGTTGTTTCTGAACTTATTATATGTCACAGTTTCTACAGGGTATGTACACAATGCTTTAATAATATTATAATTTTCCTACCCTGATGAATGAATTAATTCCACCGCTTTGTAACACCAAAATATGGGGTAGTAATGGAGTGATTAAGCGCCTCTAATAGCCTCTAACACTCAACTCCGACTTTCGGCCTTCACGAGGCTACCCTGTTAACCTGCTATATGCAGGGACGAACGAAAGAGGAGGAGAAGGTGATCAGGGGCTGGGCCTTATCACCTTATTTTCACATCCTTCCTAATCCCCTGAAGCTTTATCGGTGGTATTTTGTCCGCTCCGGCAGAGCACCGCATACCGGAGTAAGGCTATTTACTCAAGGGGGTCGCCTGGTGTCCTTGAGGCTCCGTTCATAATACAGAAACCTTAGATTGGGTTTCTAAGGTCCGCATAACACCTTAGATTGGGGCTGGGATAAAAGGAGGGGATTTGGGGATTAGGAAGGATGTGAAAATAAGGTGATCAGGCCCAGCCCCTGATCACCTTCTCCTCCTCCTTGTTTGTCCCTGCATATAGTAGGTTAACAGGATAGCCTCGTGAAGGCTGAAAGTCGGAGTTTAGTGTTAGAGGCTATTAGAGGTGCCTAATCACTTCATTACTACCCCATATTTTGGTATTACAATTCGGTGGAATTAATTCATTCATCAGGTGTGGGAAAATTATAATATTGTTATAGCATTGTGTAAAGGGGAGAGGTTATAGCTCAGTGGCAACGTGCTCACCTCTGAACTGTCCGGGTGTCTGTCCGGGGTTCCAACACCCGCTCTGGCTCTTAATTTATTCAAGTTGGATATGAGTATTCTGAGCACGTCGCATCCTCGGATAGGATGTTAAACCATCGCTCCCGAGCCTGTCGATGTCAGGTATTGTTAAAGATCCCTACACTAAATACACTTGAGTTAGGCAAAATTTAGGACTCTCAATGTAGAATATTCATTATTTGTTACCACAAAGGGTCAATATAAATAACTCATTTCATGTTATCTTTACGTTTTATATATTACGAAAAAAATAAAATATATTTTTTTAAAAAAAAAAGAATATAGGTAGTTTTAGGTGTCTGATACTGTAGCAAGTAGGTATTGTTAGTTAATATATTTGTGTAGCTTTAAAGTCAACAACTTCATTTCTACTTTGAATTTCCCATCCATTCAAATCTTAGATATAGACATAGTATTAATTTAGACATAGACAAATCTTTTTTCAAAGTTTCAGCTTACTACAACTTATGGTGGTTGAATTTGCTGGTTATAACATTTTTGGACAAACAAACAGAAATTTTTCTAAGGGTAGATTTGGTTTGTTTAATGTATAAAACGTAAAGATAACTTTAAGTGAGTCAGTTCTAAGCAATGTACAGACAAAACCTTCCTTTTATTTATACAAATTTCAAAAGGAATATTTTTATTGTTAAAATAGTTGAATTTTGAATCGATGTAAAGTTGCTTACGCAATAGTTCCTCAATTTCAATAACTAACTGCTTTAATTAACCATAAATACTTCGACTGATTTGTTTTTGCTGGAATATTTACCGAGTAATCAGGTTTCATTATTCCTAGTCATGTTTCAATTAATTTTTTTTTTGTTTATTGAACTAATTTTACATTCTTGTTACAGGTTGATCGAGCAATTGGTAAATTGAGAAATTTCATCATAGAGCCGTTCATCGCTCATAAACCAGTCAGTGAAGTTTATTTCATTATTACTTTTCATTAAGGAGTTGATGGGATTAAGCCATATTCTTTATTTTCCTTGTTTTTCCATTGGCGCATCACCTATTTGGGCATTAGCGCTGTCACACATTGAGTGGCATAGCAAGTGGGTGGCTGTTCGCCCTGGGCAGAGCACATGTGAGGGAGCGGCATCTCGAGGGTGTAAAACAAGAAAATAAAAAAAATTAAAGTCAAAAAGCTAACTAAAACTCTGAAATTGTATGCCAAAATGAGTTTTTAAGATCTAATTCTTTTTATGTTTTATACTTTCAATACTGTTTTTAAACGCACTTTTCAACTGTAATATTTGCAAATTAAAAATAAATGTATTCTAAATTTTTCAAAACTGTTTTTTTAAAGTGGTTGAAAGTTTATTATATTTGTTTTCGTAGCCAGTTAATTAAACTAAAGAATTTTTTTTATGGTTTCAATTAAACGTTTTTGTTTT
>JAPFBL010000092.1:1907500-1911536 GCA_026182355.1 Hermatobates lingyangjiaoensis
TTTCCTTAAAACTGGAATAAATTATAGTTAGAGGGTGTGTAAGGTGGGAAAAAAATGGACTTCTTGAAAGAAGGGTATGCTGGAGAAGAGAAAATGTAATATTAATTTGAATACAAGGTAAGTCGGGTTGGGAGAGCTGTTTATTTTCATAAAATTAACAAGTTATTTAGGGAAGAAATTTCAATTATCTTTGACTTGACTGGGATGATAGGAGAGCGGGTGGGGGGTGGGGGAAGGCTTGGGATAAGGTGCAAAAGACTCTGCACCCTCCATCTTCAAGAGCTCGCCAACTTAATTAATTTATTGAGTCCAATGCAAAAGCCTCGCCTAATTCCCGATTCATTACCTTTTTAATTTCCTCATTTAAACTCCCTTCACTACAATTTTCAATTTGCATTTCATATTTTCAATTTCTTCTCTTATACCCAAAATTATGGCTTCAATTTTGTAATAATTATAATCCTACTGATGTCAAGTTATATCTTATACATTTTTTTTTTTTTTTTTAAACAAAATAGAAGGAAGAAACAAATTAGATAATAATTTTCTTTTGCTTTAAATTAATTAAAGTAATCTGTGTAAATTTATAACTTGTACTATATTTGGATTAAAAAAAAAATATTCTTTAAAAATTATTTAAAAAGTTGGAATAAACTCCGAGTTTGTAGCTGATCTTTCTTTGATCCCTACAGCCATCCACTTCTCCTGCAATAACTAATATTTAGTTATTCAAAACACTATTTTAATGCATTTATTGATGATTACAGTCGACCCTTATTTTTCCGGACCAATAGAGACCGAGAGAGGTCTGGAAACAGAAAAGTCGGGCAAAGTGGTAGCCTAATGGTGGTAGGGTAGGCTAAGTGGTTGACAGCATACCAAGACGTACCATATGCATAGCCTCAGTAAAACTTTCTAGAAGGACTGGGCTACCTCAGTTTCATTTACTTTAACACACTACACATTTAATTTAAATGAACAGTATTATTAATATACAATAAACTTTGTAATGAACAAAAAAAAGCCTAGCCGAACTTTTGACGGTAGGCTAAGATGCACCATAGGGTAAGGCTACATATCCTCATATGTAAATATGAGATTGACGATAAAATGAAAAAGCAACAACCAGCAGAGTTATAAAACTGTAACAATCAACCAGTGTATTGATTGTTGTAATAATGTATATAGTAAAATTGCATGTAATAAATTGATTTAAGCAAAGCCAGGATAGCTATTTATAAAATTAATAATTAATAAAACTGTGTTGGCTATATCTAGAGGATAAATTACTTAATCAAACAATAATAATAAACAATATCAATATGCAATAATTCATTACTTGTGCCATCTGTTATAGTGTAGTATTTACTCATAATTGGGAATTTCAAGAATTACGTCTCCACAAAAAAAAAAAGTTTAATATAAAAACTAACAACGCGTTTCAAATACTTAGTGTTCATCTTCAGGTTTACAACTAAACAGTACATTTCTATAAGCTTTAAGAACATAAGGGTGAATTATTTGAAATAGAATACAATAAATTAATGTTGAATTGCACTATTAAGGTTTTTAACAAGGGAATTAAGTATGCTTCTTTACTTAATTAATCGTAAACTTGAATAGAACATGACAGCATACTGAAGAATGAACCAATTTATAAGTAACAGAGATTTTTAATTCTCTGCATTGCTGAGATGCTATTGCAATAGATGTTTAAATCATACTGCAATAACATCTCAACAATTCAGGAAATTAAAAATCTTTGTTATAAATTGGTTCATGTTTCAGAATGTGGTCATGTTTTATTAAGGTTCAGGATTAATTAAGTTAATATTCATACTAATTTTCTTGTGGAGGGTTGGTCACGAAGTAAACACCAATCATTTTGTCACCGACGCGTAATTTCGCAAATATTTATTGACATTTTCAAGGCTGTAATACATAAACAATAAATGTCAAATTAATAAAGAATAAAAATAGTATTTACTATAAATATTAATACATTAAAATTTAGGTTGTTTATTGCAAAATAACATGGAATTTAACCAATGGTTAAATTGTCAACAATAGTTCACGATGTTTATACATATTAAGGATTTGTTTAAACACTTAGTTATGTCACGAGCTAAGCAAGTAGTTATTGTGTGATATTTACTCAAGATAAGTGAGAAAATATACATCAACTTTTACCACAAGGATTTAATTATACGACTTTCAGACACTCAGTGTTCATCTTCAGGAATATTTGCCTCAGTAAAACGGTGTTGAGGGACTCAACCGCCTTACTCAGGCAGATGAATCTGGTGATGAACACTAAGTGTTTGAAACTCGTACAATTAAATATTTGTGGTGAAGACTTAATGTATCTTTCAGTTGTGTTAACATTGTAAACTATTAGTCAAATTCCATGTTATTTTGAAGTAACCAATCCAAATTCAAGGTGTTTATAATTATGTAGAATAGTATTTGTAGTCTATGTTAATTTGACATGTATTGTTTATGCATTATAGCCTTGAAAATGTCAGTAATTATTGACGAAACGTCGGTGAGACTGATAGGTGTTTTCTTCGAGATCAACTCTTCACAATACTTTAGAATATTTATTGATATCTAAAACTAAATCTTATTCACTGAAAAGAAACCCAAGTGAAAATAATCTAGCGAGGGAGAAGAGAGAAAAGGTTACTGCATCAAGTACCACTGAGTGTCAGCTCTGTTTCCATTAGAGCCGCATCCACCGACCGTCTTATTAGATTCGACGACATCTCAATAAACTTGCCACCCTCTTCTTTCACCCTCTCTGGCTCTGTTTTCCTTTTGTCTTCAGCAAACCGGTTTTCTTTTTTTCAAATCTGATTTACTATCATTCAATCTCAACCAATTTAAATAGGCAAACATCCCAATAGTATAATCAATTCACGTAAACACAATTCGATCTATTTATTCTAAAGTAGACCGAACATCTTTTGCTAATTTAATACTTATCAGAATTTTTAATATAATAAAAAATTAAAATGGTTCATCCAAGAATAATTTTAAGCATTGAAAAACAATTTTTTAAATGATTAGAGAAGAAAAGAAACACTAAGTTTACCCACACAAAAAGGATTTAATTATACAATGCTTTGCAAACACCTAGTGTTCTTCGTCGGGCTACATCTGCCTCAGTAAGGTTATGTTGAGTAATTAGTCAAACATTTAGCAGATGTAACCTGACGATTAACACTAAGTGTTTGAAACGCATTGTGTGATTAAATCTTTTTTGTGTGGGCAGACTTAGTGCTTCCTTCCCTCTCTATTCATGAAGAAAGCCACACAGTGACTGCTCATCCGCAGCGCCTTGCCTGGGAAGGTGCGGGGACCGGGGTAACTTAACCATCCACAAATTATTAGATATATAATATTATTATATTTGTTATATTGTGCAGGTATTAGAAATAAAAAAAAACAACAGCAGCTCTTAATCAAACCAACCGCCGGCATGACAGATTAACCAGTGAACAGGTCATTTGTCCGAGGTCACTACCGTCGTGCCGCGGGGCCACCACAGACGCGGAACCAGTGCGGTTGCCTCAGTTCGCCCTAGCCAAGGGACGGGCCTGCTAGTGAGTAAAATTTTACAAAATGTTTTTATCCAACCATATCAGAAAAGGTTGTTTTATTGATTTGTTTTTTTATTTGAAATTCTATTAAAAGGATTACAATTTTTCAGTAAATTTCTTCCACTACCATAGTTAACGCGACACATTTTTGATAATTACAATTTTTTTTGAACTTAATGTAAATATATATTAAATTTCGCAATAAATAGGTACTTGGTTTTCCAAGATTTAAAATTTTTTTAATATTTTCAAGCCCACTGCTTGATAATATAAAACACCTTCTATTTAGTGATTATATTATACTGTCAAATGAAGTCATATATTTAAAATCTGGAAGATGAAGCTAAATACAATCAAATAAGATTCTTAATGATTCCATGGGGAAAATGTAGGATTTTATTATTTCAAATATTCAAGGGTTGATCACTTAAATT